>VZTZ01050764.1:623942-759868 GCA_013400955.1 Drymodes brunneopygia
ATTTTTTATATATAAATATATATATATTTTTTTTTTTTTATAATATAACTTTGTATATACTGCTGTGGTGCTGCTGAAGCAAAGAAAGGATTTGTTTACAATAAACATCAGAAGCTGAATAAGGTGTGAAGTAAAAGCAACGTTAAAATACAAACCTATCACTTTAGTTAGCAGAAAGGTTAACAGAACAAGACATATTATCACCAAAATTTAAATACAAATATGTAAATATCAGCTAACATAGATCACTGCCAATATTTAGTGAGAGAATATCCAGTCTCGTATGACTATGCTATATATGCAGCCTTGGCAAAAACAAAGTCAGAGTTAAGGAGGAGTACCTTGGTGGAATTTGAATGCTTTGATCTGACAACTAGGTCTGAATTCCAGAAACTGCAACAGGATTTGTGACCCATATAAGACTTCAGCTCCTTTTGTAACAAGAATAATATTCATTTCTCTGTTAATGAAAGAGCAGCACAGTACAGTTGACAAGCATAAAATTATTCAGGGAAGTATTACCAAGACTGCTAAAAGAAGGAAGAAACTGAGAAAAATAAAGCTTTTTGTATGATCTTAAAGAAGTTCACTATTGTAGTACAATACAGCCAGTAAACTACTTCCGGTCCCAACTTCTCTCAGGTTCTGTCCTTTCTTCATGGTGGACAGCCAGAGATTTGTAATGGACATTTTTCTGGGACCAGGAATACAGGAAATAACTTCATCAGCATTTGCCTGCAGTTTGCTGGTACCGACTTTAAATTATTCAAATCCGGTATTATCTGCTTCAGAGCCACCACCACAGCATCTTCCTCAAAGAAGTAACAGAAACTAATCCTCAAGGAGCTGCACAGTGCCAAAGCACTGCCTCCCCAGCCCCAGGAGCTCCCAGCACAGCAGCACAGGCAAGGTGATGCCAGCTGTGGCTGTGGCAGCCCTGAGCAGCTGGAAGCAGCTGCAGCCCCCAGCCCGAGGGAGCTGGCACAGCCCCATCCCTGCCAAGCCTAAGAAAGCCAAGTGACACTGACTGCCATGTCTGTGACAATGTCACACCTCATCCTGCACTTCCGCAGCACAGATTTTCAAAAAGCTTATTAATACTCCAAACACAGACAGATTTTAGATGACTAGAAGCATATTCCCAACACCAACTTATTCACCAGGTCTGCCAGGTGAATCAAGTTCATCATCTGGTTTATCAAGCACGAGATAAAAAGTCTTCTTCATAGGAAACCCTCCAACTTCCCCAAGCCAAGCCCACTCTGCAGCCCTTTTAGTCACTGAGCAGTCTGATTGCTCTTCAGAGTGCAGGATCCTTAAAGATGAGGCTCCCCACAAAATGCAGAGCCTGTGCAAGATCCTCTGGGGTCTGTGTGTGTGCCCTTGCCAGGGGCCTGTGTTCCCACCCACCCAGCAGCCCCGAGCAGAGCACAGGGAGAAGGGCTGAATAAAATGGCTCAGGCAAGGCAGACACCACAAACAGCACTGCAGGTTCAGCAGGTAAGCCCAGAGCATGTGAAGTTCAGGGGTAAATTGAGCACCTAGCTGTGATTTACACAGATCTCCCTGCTTTAATAAAACTGGGAAATTGAATATAGAATTCTAGCCTGATTGAATGCTGAAAGCTTATTCTATAAAAACCACTTTAAAATACTAATGTATTCACACCTTTTTTTTTTTTTTTAACTAATTCAGACATGTCAATAGAGAATTAAAAATTTGGGCACATGCATATTTGAAATTCTCTTTAGAGCTCCATATACAGACCAGCAGGTGAAACACATTTGTCCCTATCTTTGACAGATACTGTAATAGATAATAGTTCATTTATTGAGCCAAATATTACTTCACATTATAATAATAGTGTACATTAATGCTATTCTTCATTTTATTTAACAGTTTATGATGTGTAAGCCAGAAGAGCCTGGGATACGAATTGAAAAATTATTAAAAATAGAGGAGAGAATAAAGCAATGTCTTACTAGTTAATTTTATCTTCCCATTTTTGTTATGCCTGGCAGATTATGGGTTTTTACTTCCTCATGTCACAAAATCCTATTACAGGAATTTCTCCAGTGACCCATGATTTCTCTTCCTTAACATTTCCAATATTGCCTACCTAAAAGTCAAAACAGGAAGAAATAAAAATTGTAGTCTCCTTCTCCTATAGAACTTTCATTCTACTATAGCCCTAGAGCTGAGACCAGTGGAATGGGATGGAGTGATGCTCTCACTAGCTAGGTGGAAAAGATCAAGACCTGCCTTATTTTTTCAGAGATGCTTTTCACTAACTGTGCCCATGACAGTTTTATTCTGGGCCAACAAATGGGCTTTTTGAAATGCAAAATTAAGTTGCACCACAGTGATAAAGTAGACTGAAGACAAGACACTTCTTGCAAAACCATCATCTAATAGTAAGTATCCTTTTTTATCATAAATCACTATAGGTGGTTGTCACAGAAGTGGCGTAACAAGCCCAAAAAGACACATGGCAACATAAGTTGGCTAAAGCATATTTTTTGCAAGAAAGTGAATTAAAAAATAAGCTACTTGCACTTACATTGATAAATACAGCCATATAGTTAAGTGGAGGGGAGGAAATCATAAAGTTATTTATCAGATCTTTGAGGTGAAGGATAATGTTTTTCTCAAAAATGTGAACTTAAACTCCATCTACAACTACCCTGAATATTCATCTATCTTGCAGTCCAGAGCATTTTGGTTTTTTCAAATGTATTTTGCTATATGTCAACAGTTTCATTTTGCAGCTTTCCTATGAGAATTTTAACAATTTCCATTTTAAACAAGCACCAAATAAACCTCATATTGCTGTGTCCCTCTGTCGTTATAGCCTGGAAAACCCCAAACAACTTTCTATCCGTAGAAAAGCTGTATTAGATCTTTATAGAAGAAAAATTTTAAACAATAGCCACATATTTCCAAACAATGCATTTGAAACATTCTTTTCACTTCCATGTGCAGACCTAAGCTTAGAGCATTCTGTCTGTCTAGCAGAGAGAGAGATTATCACTATCACTTAAATCACCACAAGAAATAGTGTTCCAATTGTCCTGAGGTGTTAAGTGATGTTATCAGCTCCTACAAGAGAAAGAAAATTCAGGGGTGGAGTTTGGCAAGCTTCAAAATAAAGGTTTCTACAGTTAAATCTCAGGATAAAGCTTGCAGAGTTGATTCAGCGCTGATTAATGGAAGCGACTGTGCTTCAGCTCTCAGCTAAATCACAGTTAAAAGGCAGATGAGAAGATAGAGCTATGCTGATGTTTCAGAAGTACAAGCATTTCTGCCCAATGTATACCTATCAAACATCTTATTTGAGTTTATCTACCAGATACAGGAAATAATTACATGAAAGGGAAGAAAAAATACGCAGTGGGAAGAAAAATAAGTTGAAGGATAAAATGTTACAATTCTCTAACATTAGATTGTGTAGGACTCTCTTCCAGTAGTTTCATGTCATTAGTGCAATCCCTTTTTCAGCAGAATATGAATTTTTATTATGAAAATCTTTAAGTAACATTAATCTTTCTATTATGACCTGAGGGAAAATACTGCAATAATATTAGAAACCTTCATGTGTTTCTTCATTCAGTGATTCCAAGTTGATGTCTGGATTAAAACACAGTTAAATAAGTAAAAAAATGATGGGCAGTGTGCCATGGCCTTTTAACTTGCCCCACATAGACCAACAGCACAGCTCACTCACTGGAGGCAGTGAGCACCCTCTGGAACAAACTAAGGCAGTATTGTAATCATTTCCCTGTTATTCCAAGGTCCCAGCAAAGGCTGCACCACAGAACAGCAAAGTGGTGGAACCCCAGCACTTGAGGGTATGCTTCATTCTAAATTCAGGTAAAAGACTCAAGAGACAACAGAAGAACTCCTGTACCAGCAACATCAGGTGGAGAATATCAAATCAGCCTAAAAATCTGTTAAATACCAGCAGCCATAGCAAGGGCAGATTTTCAACCCTATAATAGCCAAATCTTGTCATGTCAGCACTCTTCCTTCTATTCCCTTCAAATGTAACATAAAAGACTCTAAAAGCACATGGACAGATTACTTTCAGTTAGGGTGAAGCCCTAAGGCCCTTTGAATGTCAATCCCCCTCCCAATCTTTGATGAAATGGGGGAGAAGGGGGCAAAACCATGTGCTCCAACTTTCCCCTCTCCTCACTGCGCATTAACTTGGTCTCTTCAAGTTTCCACTAACCCCACCTGCCACCTCTTGAGCAGTTTTTGGAGCAGTCTGATACACACTGACTGCATTGTAAATTAGCAAGTCAATCTGGCCCTCAAAAGATATGTATGTGCAAGGGTTAAAAGAATGTTAAGATTTTAAGTCATCCTTTCCATTGGCTAATCATTACTCAGCTTGAACTCCTGATGGTGAACTCCTTGACACTAATGAGCCTACATCTGCTCCTCTAACTCAAAATTACTTTGCTCTATGAGCTTCTTTTATTAGCAGGCCAATGACCATAATGAATTTTTGACAACGGGCAGCTATTCAGCACAAATCAACTTAAGCAATTCTTCCATCAAGTTTAACTTGTAGTGTTAGAGGAAGCAATTGATTGCTACTGTAAACCTGTGCCTCCCAGGCAAGCTGATTTCTTATCATACACCATGTAAGTAACCAAAAAGCAAACAACCAACCCCCCACATGCTGACTGTGAACAGCCAGATCTATCTGTTATCAAGTGAGCTGAAAAAACCCTTGTGCTTCCCGGGAAGTCATAAGGTCAGGTTATAAAAGCAGACTAATTAAATGAAACAAAACTCTAAACATGAGAAGCAACTGTGAATTGCCTAATCTGAATGACCTGCAGACATAAAGATACTAATTGGTCCCAACTCAAATTTACTCTATGTAGAAGTGCTTGAGGAAGTCCAAGTGTTGGGTTTTCCCCTGAAGTGCTGAAATGATCTGGCAGCTGCCTCTAGAGGATCCACTTCCTCTGTGAGCAGCTTTTAACAGGAGCAATACTCACATAAACAAAGTGGAGAGAGTGGTGCAAAACATCCTGTGCTTGAAGAGGTTCAGTCAGAACTGCAGAAATCTGGTTAACCTTATGATCACTGACAAAGCTCCAAAGCCAACGTTTTCTCACAGTTGCTTGGTTCCAGTGACCACAAATGAGGTCGTAACACATTGTTTCTATCAGATTCAAGGTGGTTTTAACTACTGAAGTTTACGGATAGACTTCTTACGTTTTATACACTAATCAGCAAGTGGAGTAACACACAGGTGCAAGATGAAAACAAGCTGTATGTCTTCTTTTGTATGAAATATGGTGTGCAGTATGCCCTAACTTCCAAGGAGAAAAAAAAAGCCTCTCTAAATTCACCCACAGCTTTCAGACTCAAAATAAAACTATATCCTGCTCATCTTAATAATTTCAGACTCCCCTTTACACCCCAGCTGTAAAGCACAGGATGGTGATGACACTTCAACTCCAAGGTACATATACAAACTCAGAAGCAGAACACCAGGTGAAATTTATTGGTCAGATATGTCAAAATACCTTATGAAAAATTGTTTCATCTTACTAATAATCTCTGTAAGCTCATAGATGTCATATCTTCTCTAAATTCAAACCACGATGCTGATCTGAATATTTATTTACATATACATACTATATACTGCATATTATATGTGCAGATGCTGAAAAATGTTTGCATAAAATCCAAGTTGTAAACCCCCAAGACTCAAATACTGCTGATGCCTGACACTTGACAAGGTTTAAACCAGTAAGAATAAAGGATTTCAAAATTTATTTCAACAGCATTTCACAAGATGTCTGAATTTAAAAAGTCTTGGTTACCAAATAGGCAGCTGACAGTTATTTCTTGTGTAATGTATTTCAGAAATAACCTAACACGATCACAGTATCTCCAAAGCTCACATTCTCATTAAGAAGTGAGCAGGTGGGTTTCAGAGTACATGAAAGCATCATGCTCCTAGTAGAGGTAACCTTTTTTGTCCTCATTAGGATGAGTGATGACAGCAGTGAAAAAAAATGAAGCATTTTCTCCTTTCTTTTTCCTTCCTTTCCCCAGCACAGTAACAATAACCAGCAGAGAGGATTCTTTGCAGCAGATTAATAGATCCGCAGTGGTTTCATGGTTTAGTTTATTAGACAAGAAGTATCCCAGGTATTTCTACCTTGTGTTTGACTTAGGATGACATAAAAAGAAAATGCTGCTTGCTATTGCAGCATTTGATCCAAGATTCTTCTTTCATCTTTTTCTTCTAACTTTGCATTTTGTCTTTCCTTCTGCCATTCTTTTTCCACCATCCTGCAGGATACAAATCAAACAGCATTCCACCAGAAGGACAACGACTGCAAGACTGATAGAACACACCAACAGTCATGTGGCAAAAGACAGCAACTAAAAGTTAGGAGAGACCACCCGTGTGTAACATCAGCTGGGCACTTCAAAGTGAAATTGTCCTGAAACCAGAAAAACCTGGCAATTAAACCAAAACGCTGCAGAATTTATTGTACCTTTTCCATGACAACTCATGTTATCAGAAATAAATCATGGACACACACATAAATGCACCCTCCTAACCCTTTTCTTCTTTCACACTACTCACCACCCACAGCTCCACCAACACTCCCACCCTCCCAGAGCAGGACACTGGAAGGCAAGCGCCAGTTTGGCCACTGGCAGGCTTACTGAGGCATCCTGCTCTGTTAGAAACCAAGAACATTATCTAAAGGTCGGCACAAGGAGAAAGGAAAATATGTCCATACTGCTTTACAGGTTACAAAAACCGATGTCATACTTCTGAATCTCACTTCCACTTTTTTTTATTCTGATCAATTGCCTGTACAACTCTCGTGTCTGCCTGTGGGTCTCAGGCAAACAGAGGGGCAGAACAGAGGGGGTGTAGGGACCCAGGCCTTTCATCAGTCAGGGGCCATCCCTCTGTGGCCCAGGGGAGGAAATTCCAGGCATTCTCTGGCTTGTTCCAGCCGTGGGTGCAGCACTGGGAAGAAGGAGGAGGAGTAGAGAAGAGCTGATTCAGGTTCACAAATCCTCCAACTAAGAACAAAGAGGAATAGCCCGTTGCTTTTCCATTCATCATTATTAAATTCAGTCTTCCCTCTACCAGATTTTTCTGCAAGCAGCAGGCTGAAAGATCATGTAAGGGTATATGTGGTACTGCAAAGTTTGCAGAAATAAAGGATAGTCAGAGTCAAAACAGATGAGCCCCCAAATCAGTGAAAGCCCAGCTATGTTAGCATACAATCGCTCCTGATATGTAAAGTTAAAATTTGTGTAGAAACACCTGTGATTCAAAGACTGACAAATACCACCTGGAAGAGCTCAAAAGGTATGATGAGAACAACTGGTCTAAGGTATGCTCAAAAACTGAGGCTGCAGGTATGGCCGTAGTAAAAGAGAACCAACGAAGTTCAATGTCTTGAAAAAAATGTGGCTGACATTAACTACTCTCTGCAGGATATTATAAGCAAGGAAAATAAAAATTCATTTTACTTCCCAAATGCTAAAATATAGTTCCTGTTCAAATATTCTCATTAGACTCTAGTTTTGAAAAATAGAAACTTTTTTTTTCCATTTTAAAGAAAAGACTTTCATTTTGTTTACAAACAGCAGCAATAAAAACAAGCATTTGCAAAGTAACTCTGGATAGAAAAACAAAATAGGTACTAGCATTAATTCCTACTAATACAGAATGTTAAGTAGGTTGCTTTAAATGAATGTAAAAGTATTAATTACATTTAGTCACAGGACCATAAAATTAAGCAGTCTAATGTACCAACACTTGAAAAATACACTTGAACATGCTTCCCTAGTGAGCAGTGGTCTAAGCTATCAGCTTCTGTAAAATTCAAACAGCAACATTTCCATCCACAGAGCTTCAATGACACCACTTAGTTAAGAGTTCAGGGAGTTAACAGCTACAACATTCCTTTCCTCAGTCTATGGGCAGTTCCAGCACGGATCCTTTAGCTCAGGATATTGATGAGTATTAGAATGAAACAACTGGCTAAGACAAGTTTCACAGCTCTTGTTCAGAAACATGTGGGAGGTTTTGCAATTTATTTTTTATGCTGCAGCTACAGCTTCAGAAAGTCACAGGGCTGAACTCCAATATTTCCTTGAGAGAACCAGAGAGTGTGAAGAACAGAGAGAATAGGATATCTATCTTTTGCAGCCCTCACCTATAGGCAGGAGGCTTTGAAGAGAGGGTGAAGACATGACAGTAGTTGTGCATCCTCACAGATTCTGAGTCCAAGTAAGAGAGGCCATTTCCTTGAACCACCACATTTCTTGATCCCCCACCTGCCTGGGGTGGCTACATAGCACAATGTCTGTCCAAGGGTGTGGTACGGCAGAAACATCACAGCGCTCTCTCTTCTGATGGAAGAGGTAAAATTCTTTATAAAGCGCTGCTGCTGAACTTACCTGCCATCCACTTTCACCCTTTTCCTGCCTTTCATCTATTTTTGGCTGAGAATGTCAATTTTCTATCCTAATAAATAAGAGCATTTCATGAGTTACACAGTTACCAGAATTTGGGGTTAACTAAAAATGCTTTTCAGTTTTAGAAAAGCCCATCAAGTTGGTAACCCTTCCTTTTAAATTTACCACATTATACAAAGTTCCCAACACTGAAGTCAAAGCTGGAAGTTCAAGGTTGCAGCCCATCTTTAATCATCTATTAATATTACAGGAGAGCAGTTCTGGAATATTATGGTCCTTTAATTATGCAAAATTACAAATTATTAGCATGGCCATATTTTACAAACAACATTGTGCTTTTACTTCAGCAAGCAGAATCAATGGTATACTGGTAAAATTTGGTTTGCTGAATCCACTGGAGTACAGGTACTTGACAATTCCCTTTCAAACCAACTTTACAGTTTCCCAGCTGTCTAGTTCTGTACTTTTGTCATGACAGACAAAGTTAAATTAAAAATTCTAAACCATTACCCTCGGGCAAAACTTGATAGAAAAGTATAGAGCAGTACTCTTATAATCAGCATCAAAATATATCCTAACACTATAAAGAAAACACATTGTAATTTTTGTGTGCATTTACTCTCCTACTCCTTTTTAATAGATGTAATTTTCATGAAGTCTAATCACAAAGCACAACTCAAATGGGTGTCTCGCTCTATTCTTTTTTTGAATAGTCTAATTCAATGGATCACAGCAATGAAATCTCGTATTCATCAAGGTATGTATTTAGGCACAGAGGTTAGATGTCACTTGTGTGATTGATAATGTTTGTTTTGCACTCTGCTTTTCAATAACTCTTCACTTTAAGCAGCATTTTGCTTCTAAACAGGAGTGGGTGTAAGGACACTCAGCATAATGGAATGGGCCAGGTTTAATTCCCTTAATCACTTGGTCAGGGCAACAGAATTAACTGTCCACATCTGTTCCCTCCGAGCACACATGCTTAGTTTTCCCTCTTATGCAATAAAGGAGTGTGGGGTCGTGATGCCACATCTAGGCTGCCTTTTCCTCCAAATCTGAATCCACAGGGAACACCCATGAGCTGACCATGGAACAACACAGACTGATTTTGGATCACTAAATACTGGTGATGTGGCAAAACCAGCTCCATCTTGAGCCTCACGAGTAACTTCTTAAATGACATGCCATATATGTGCAAAGAGAAAAACAGAGCTGTTGTGCCAATTGTAAACAGACAGGAAAAGAGAAAAACACACTAAAACCTTGATTTAGAATGGTTTCTTAATGAAGATGCTCTTGCTAGACCACTGAAAATGGAATGTAACTGCATTCATAGTAAGGGTGATCTGTTCAAGACAATGTGATGTGGTAAAGATGAGGTTCAGCATCCTTAATCACACTGACAGAGAGCTCCGGAAAGCTGCTTGACAAAGGCCAGGGATGGCCAGAGTCAAAAGAAAATTTGGAAAAGTATCATTTAAAATGGCAATTAATTCAGACCTACTGTTTTGTGCTTCTGCCTTGCCTGTGAAACCCTGTGTTTCTGTACTCTGAAATCGTGATGATGGAGGTCAATTGCTCCAAGCCCCTGGTGTTCATAGAATGGTGATTACCACGGTGCTCAGCTCAATCTGGAGCCACCTACACTCACCTCCTTTTGACATTTATATCAACTATGCTTGTTTAAGGATGAAGTCAGAGAAATCCTAAGTTCAGAAAAAAAACCAACAGAGTTCATGCTGAGAAACAAACACTGAATCACCAAAAGGGGAAGGGAGGAGTCACCACCAGGCAGGTAAGTACAGGGAACACAACATGAGTAACAGACAGGGAGCTTCTAGAAAGTGACAAAACCCATTAATTTAGAGGAACAGCTGCACTGTTTTCTGGTTTAAGAAATAAACTAGTTTTGGAGAAAGAAAACAACTTTCTCCTTTAAGGCCAAGGACAAACAGGATAGGCAGTAAATGCTGTATTTTCACCAAGAAGTTGTTCTTGGCAACAGCTGTAGTAAGAGACACTAGAGGCAAAAGGAGAGAGAGCCAGGAAAACCTACAGGTCAGCTGACAGCTGGAAGGTGAGAGAGAACTTCCTGAAATCGTTCAGTTAAGAACTGATTAAGAATCTTGCTCCTCGTTTACACCCTTTGTAGCAACATTGCTGTTGTTCTGTTTGGACGCTGACTGCTTTCAGTCAGCATTTTGTCCCTTGCCCGACCTGAGCTAAGGGTGATTTGAAGACAGCAGGTTAAACACAAAATAATCCCCTCTCAAGGCTGTGGCAGTCTATGAAATGAGGCAGGAGGTAAGACACCTCTTAACTCCCTAGTACATGATATTCCACAGGGTAAGCCAGGAAACCAGAGGCTGACCTTGCCTGTGTGGGAGCCCTGGGGAGGTGCTGGCATGCTGGGGCACAGGGGAGCAGCCAGCGCTGCTGGGGAGCAGGAGGGAAGCACAGCAGCACCGGGGCATGCAGCGAGGCAGCAGGGAGCACACCTGAGCCCTGCATCCCTCGGGAGCCTGTTTACATCATCCCTCATCCATCCCTCACCCTCCTGGGCAACCGCTGCCAATTCCTGCACACGCACAACCCAGGACAGCGGCACTTCAAACCCATCTGTGAACCGCTGATTTTATCACTAGAGCAAATAATAAAGAAGTGCAAATGAGGATGATAATATTGCTTGTTTTACATGCAGGAGGTCAGAGAGCACGAGTTAGTCACTCTCCTGTGTAGGCCACTGCTGGCTGGCTGACGGGGAAGAGCAGCCTACGAAGGGCACAATTCCCAGTCTCGGAGTTAAGCAGGGACACGTGGGGCTGGGATTCTGCCTCAGCTCCTCCATGAGCCCACTAACAGCCAGGCAACGCGGAGGAGAAAATAATCAACTACTGTCTGGAGATAAGCAATATTTTATTTCTCCAGGGAGCAACTGGGGGAACCAGGATGCAACAGCTGTTTTCAGTCACACTATTTCTGCCTTGGACTGCTCCCACTACGCACACTGCCTTACTACAGCTTGAAAGGAGTTGCCTATATTTATAAATACAGAGAGATAAATAGCTGTGTCTGAGTGTGTGTGTGCATCTGGTTGTAATGCAAAAGTAAGGAGAAAATATCCTTCCCACGCACATTAATGCAAATGCAAAGAGAAAATATCCTTCCTACAGACATTTATTTTAAACTGTGTGTGCTAGCATATTTTTATTTTAGAAAACTGATTACTTCATCAATGGATTGTGTCCTCACTGCACTTAGCAGTTTGGGAAAAAAAAATATGAATTCAAATGTAACTCACAGGACAAACAAGTATTTATTTGAATTTTTAAACAGCTTGGCGATTTTTCTTCTCCATTTCCTACAATAATATAAAGCATGTTAAATGGGAAAACGTGTTACAAATGCAAATCCTCTGTAAGTGAAAGCGTATAGAAAAAGAATAAAGCTATTGAGCAAATGGTAAAATAA
This sequence comes from Drymodes brunneopygia, assembly GCA_013400955.1. NCBI lineage: Eukaryota > Metazoa > Chordata > Aves > Passeriformes > Petroicidae > Drymodes > Drymodes brunneopygia. The sequence goes on from VZTZ01050764.1 coordinate 635,895, forward strand.
TTTTTCTCCCAGCACATTTGGAAAGCAGTACTGCCAAACAGTAAACACACCTGCAAAACCAGATTTAGGGAGTAAGTTAAATCCTCTGACCTGTATATTTTTGCAAATTGATCTAGAATTAATCCAGTGAACATTTAAAGACAGTGCTTACAACAACAATTTTTCATAACTGGACGTTTTAGGAACATTTGCTATGATATCATGACGTGTACCTAAAAGAGAGATAGGTTTAATAGCATTCAGTCATCCTATAATTACACAGACTGTATACAACAACCATTGAAAGATGCAGCTAAGCCAATTTAGGACAATATGCTCATCCACTAAGCTATTACAGCTCAGAATGTGTTCTTATCCACTTTAAAGTTCAACTTACCATTAATTGTTTAACACTAATAGAGTTCTGAATAAATAAAGTCAACAAATTAGAATGCTATAGTTAATTGTAATTAATGTGGCTGTGTATAAAATCCTGCTTCCATAAAGAATAAGATGGCAAAGAAGATAGCTTTGTGTTTTCCTAATGAAGTCTGAGTTCTTCTACTGCAAAACAACTACTTACCACTACCATCTTCACCCAAATAAAAAATGGTCAGATAAAAATTAACAATTAACAAAGAAGAACATTTTGTAGAAAAAAATATTTTTAAATCACAGCAAAGGCATATGCATTGTAAGGTTTTCCACATATATGTGTAGACACATACACAAGTATATATATATTTATATATCTATATGTGTAGTAAAGGCAATGCACCTTCTCAAAACCCCTGATTTATATGGTTTCCAACTGCAATTTACTGTCTTCCCTTCCCCAGTCTGTGTTCTAGTTCTTTCTTTCAAGTTCCTACATTCAACTCCAGTCTGTGAGGGAAAAGCGAAACAAAACAACCCACAACAAAACAAAATCAAAGCCAAATAATACAAAGGATTTTCATCTTTATCTCTCTGCCCGTATCTCTTGGTTATATAATCACAACTGTAATCTCTGGTAAATGCAGACTCAATCAGACAGCACAGTAATGCTGGGGAAGATCTCTCCAAGCTGTGAAATGTCATCGAATCTAAACAGACTGTTAAAGCTTCAGAATGTTCCCATCAAATGACCAGATGGGGATGCAATCATTCAAATCTCCTGCAACAGAAAGTGCAGCAAGACCATGAAATGTTAGCTTCTCCATCATCTGTCTCAAATACTGGGAAGGAAAGCTTCTTCTCATGTGTCTCAACAATTCTGCATGAGAGACCATACCAAAAAATAGGTTTCTTGGTCGAATAATGAGCACTTGCCTGAGGCAGAGCTGTTTGCCATATATTTCGATATAACACCAGGTGTTTGACCATCACTTGCAAAGCATTCTGAAGACTCCACATCAGACTGCTCATTTCTATTCAGCAGGGCAAGAATCAAAGCTGACTTAAAAATCCAATATAGCTATCGCAGCCTTTTTTCTTTTAGTATTATAAAATACAGTCTCTTTGAGAATATATTTTCTGTGAACTGTAAAAGAATGAAAGAAATCCATAGTACTTGCAGTCTGAATCACACACAGAATCCCTATTTCTTGTACTTCTTGTTTCTGAACTGTACCACCTTTAACCAAGGTGATAAACCACACACCTTTTATTACCAAGCTCCCCTGAAATGATGTGCTTACTATGCAAATTTTAGATGATATAGATGATACTTTCAAGTGGCCTGGATAAAGAAATACCTTATTTTCTTCAGATCTATCAAAAGAGTTGGCTGCAGGTGAGATGAGATGAGATTTTTTAAGTTCATTCATGGTATTTGCTACACTTACCACGTCCTTTGTGAGAGAGAAATCATGGCTAAAGGGGAGCCTGCATTTTCAGCTGTGGGAAGGTAGCAGAGTACAACTATCTGGCTTCAATATTCCACTTCCAAGCACACACAATAAATGAAAAGTCCACTAACAGAGAATGTGGCAATGAGAATAACAGAATAAACCTTGCTTTACCATTCCATACAGCTTGCACAAGCTCAGAATTCAAAGTGCCAGTAGACTGAGGTCAAGTATGAAAGTTCATATAGTGTGCAGGGAAGACCTGTGGCAACACACTTGGGTTTTAAAAGTGCACCCACAATACTTTAATATCTAATTTGGAGATGCCCAGGCATATCCCTGTGTATCCAATCATCACATGAACTTTATCTGCACAGGCTGCTGTCACAGGCTGTGTACTCACCCCCAGACAGATAGATATGTCTGAGGGAGAAAGGCCATCTTGTTTTCTCATGATCTGTCAGCTTGTCACAGATTACAAAATGAAAACCCTGTTTTTGGTAATCAGCATCCACTCTTAATTTGTCACACTGGGTACCATGCCAATGAAACAATGAAGGACAGCATCACTGCTTCAAGTAGAGGAGAAAAGAAACTCACCCCAGTACCAAATCTAAGAATCCCCACCCTTATGAATCAGCATGATCCATTCACTTGGAACCTCTGCTGGAGTGATTAAGTATATGAGGAGCAGCTGAGGGAGCTCTGGGGGTCAGCCTGGAGAAAAGGAGGCTCAGGAGGAAACTTCTCACTCTCTACAACTCCCTCACAGGAGGGGGCAGCGAGGGGAGGTTGGGCTCTGTGCCCAGGGAACCATCAACAGGACAAGGAGAAATGGCTTCAAGCTGTGCCAGGGGAAGTTCAGGTTGGACATCAGGAAGAATTTCTTCACTGAAAGGGTGGTCTGGCATTGGAAGGGGCTGCTCAGTCCCCATCCCTGGAGATGTTCAAGGAGCAGCCTGACATGGCACTCAGTGCTGTAGTCTGGTTGACAAGGTGGGGATCAGTCACAGGTTGGACTCAATGACCTTGGAAGTCTCTTCCAACCTTGATGATTCTGTGACTCACACCACAGACCAGAAAGGGCTCCATCCCAGCTGAAGGGTGGCAACCATGCCTCTTATCAAGGGCATTATAAAGGCAACAGAGACTAAATTGAAGTAACTCCTGCTGTTGCACAGAACTGACCCAAGCAGTTCTGCCAACACCCAGCCCTGGCCCATGCTGCACCAGCAAAAGGTAAATATTAGATAATAACACCATGTTGTGCAATTGGTTTTGACATGCCTTGGTCATCAGGCAGTAGTGTGAACTGCTCAACAGACAAAACACGTTCTCTAGTTTTCTGCATCACAGACAAGAAAAATCACAGAGATTAGGACCATAACCAATTCAGAGCCAGCAGGACCATTAACTCTGTGCCCTCTAACCTGCATTCCTGTCACTCTGCATGGCTGCAACAAGCAAACGCACTGAGCAACAGCTACGAATTTCTAACCTCCAGTGCAGCAGCTGAACAATATACAAATTTCCTGCTTTACATCTCACCTCGGAAAGCTCCATAAGCACCACACCAAACCTATTAAGAACACAACAGCTATTCCTTCTCAGAAAACGTATGAGGTAACTTTATTACATTTTTCCCACAGCATAATCAAGGATTTAACAGTCACTGTGCAGAAATAATCGCTATGCTGAAGATGTATGAGAAATCTGTTCAGATGGGTTTTGCCCCAAAAACGCATATTGTGAAAGTGTAACAGAGAAGCAAATTAAAGAGAGAAATGTTTTAGAAAATGAGCAACTAAATTAATAAAGCTTTAAGAGTTTTTTCTAAATGCTCTAACATAGTAAAATTATTTAAGACTTGCAGATTGCATGTATTCATTTGCCTAGTTTTGCTACAGTACAATGAAACATATTGCTAAATGAAACATAATGAAGTACACAGATATTTGTTCTGCAGTAGTTCTAACTTGATTTATTTTTAATTGGAAAAAACCTAATCTTAAAACAATATTTTGCACATGTAGTACAATCAAGTACTATACTGTACTTTGTATTACACTGTGATTTTGCTTTATATATGGAAGTAAGGCATAACCCCCTTTTCCAACACGTTGAATAAAAAAGAATTTTTTCAAATCAACCTTTAGAAGCGTCTTAGTATCTGATGAAGACTTGGAGTCTTTTTAAAGAAAGAAAATATCTGTATTCCTTTCCAGTTTTCAGATATCAATCTCAAACTAGACAACAATATTTTACGATTAAAAAGCCCAATAGACATGATAGGAATTATCTAATTCAATAATAATCTCATAGCTAATACCTCCTCTTAACACAAATTTGTTTGAGACTCTCTCTTCCATCTTCACAGAACCAGTAATCAGAAACTTCCCACACCCACTTCTTTTTGAAGGAAATCATATGTATACATGCATATCCTTCCAAAAGCCAAACAAATTTATCTCAACATGCGAACAAAATAACAGCCTATATGGTGCTGTGCTTCTCCAAACACATTCTGAGAAGTAAGGGTTTTATGCAGGATTGCCAACCAAGTCTTCACTTGAAATATACTTTTGTAGTATTACCTTCACTCTAAACTACTGATTCACAGGAAAAGGCAGTTTCATCACGAGTTTTCTAATGGCAACTCACTTGCTACAGAAATACCACCAGCTGATGATAAACAGATGAATGATTCACAAATGCAAATGAGGGGAAAATATTCTACAATAACACATTTGATTTTAGCCACAATTTAGAAATGCATTTCTAAGACTGTTTACAAGACATGACACATTCCTTCCAATGTCCTTGTAAAAGTCCTTTACCTGAACATGAAAAGACTCATCCATTAATCCAAATCAACGCTACCACTACCCCCTGCAGAATCCCACTGCTGTAACAGCTCACAGTATTGCAAACAAAAAAACCCTACAAACTTGCAAAGCCAAACTTGTGTCTCAAAGGCAGGTATTCTTGCATCACTAAGCTGCTGATTTAGTCATCTCCAGTGAAGGCATGTAGTGTAAAACAGCTGTCTTTCCAGTGATCTATTCCCTTGCATCATGCCATCGGGCTGTCCGTGGTGGCTGTTCAGTCAGCAGGTAAAACAGCACAATCAGACCTCACAGCCCTGGCTGCACTGGCAGCTTCAAAAATGCCTCTCCCCTAACGAGTCTGAAAACCCAACTGGACTTCAACATCATGCATCAAGCTAAGTAGCAATAATTCCCTTCTTCAAGAGCCTGACAGAATAGGACTGTTTCTCCCACAAAATCACTGAAATACTTTTAATGATCACAGCCCTGTCACCAGGGGTGAAAAAGCCTTCCTAACAAAACCTGAAGAAATCATTACACATTTTGACAGATTTTTTAAACTAACAATTCAGTAGCCATTTGCTATCTGACCTTCATTAGAATTTTCTTCATTATCATGTTGCAAAAATCTATTACATTACTGACTGAGGCAATTAGTCACTAGAAAGCCACTACCATGTGCTCCAAACTGGGGAATCATCATTACCATTAATTTCAAAGGACATCATTAAAAGAGACAATATCCAATATTTTACTTGCTAATTCTACTGTAATTTATATTTGAAAAGTATGTGGGAAGGTTATGCCAGCCTGGATAATCGGTCATTTTTCCTGAACCATTTTGTTTTCTAGGGAAAGCCTCTGCAGTATCTAGGGCATCTGGGGATACCTCAGTGGAATTCAGAGTTCAAGGAACCGTTCTGCAGTACTGATACAGGGGTAGTCACAGAGGGCACCTATTTCCACTTTTAAAAAGATCAGTACTGATGCAATACAGGGAAACAAGGAGAGAGGCATTCCCTCACAAAGCCATTACAGCTTAAATCTTTCATCTGGCTCCATTTCATGTGCATTCCAGGGACTACCATGAAGACTTTGCTCCTATTATCCTCTCCTCACAGTGTCCCTGTATGATGTAAATCATGATCTACTTTTCTGGGCTTTTATTTCTCACATTAGGTCTGTCACCAAATAAGGACACTGTCTTTGTCTTTACATGGCATTTGGTGAAGTCTCAGCAGCTATTTGGATGCTGTTCTTTGGATACATGATGCCAAATGAATTGCCTGGAATACACAGATACTCATTTCTGCAAAATTTCAGCTATGGAATTAGAAGGCTGCTGCAGCACGCACAGAACAGCTCAGTGAAATAGCTATATTACAATCTTAGCTTCTTTCCATACAGTAAGGGCTTGCTTAGATAGGAAGCCTGAAAAGGGAAAAAAACAGTTTAATGGAAGCAACGTAATGTCCTACCTTGTCGTTGCAAGGATTTTTGTATCCAGGAGCAAAATTTTTACCCTTCTCTAACTATCCATGTTTTCAGCTGTCCTAACTCAAAATTTCAGTTCAGTCACTTGAGAAATACTTTCGATTTCTAAGAAACATAATTTGAAAAAAGTTGGAGAGTTTTTGGTAGACATCTGTTTAAATCTACCTACTTCTATTATGAAGTGCTAGTCCAGTACATTGCAGAAAAATCCAGCTGGGAGAGATCCCCACTGCTAAGTTGTCTAAGCTGTCCCCTAAGTGCAGGACAGTATCAATGGTAATACTATCATCCCAGATGGATGGCTGGCTAGTCTGCACTGTAATATCAGTAATGGTGAGCATTTCACAGCCACTGCAGATATACTGTGCTTTACTACTGTTATCATTTGAAAGGGGATTTGGGGTTTGGGGTTTATTTATTTCCTCTAATTTCTAACCTCAGTCTCACTTGGTAAAAGCTTTAAGGAAGTCCTATGGGAGAGCAGGGTTGTTCAAAGGGTACATGAAGTGAACAACTGTGCCAACTGTGGTAAAGAACAAATAATCTTTCTGGGCTGGAATTCCTGCAAGGAATTGGGAAAAGAAGAAGGATGAGAAGGTCTGAGGAGAAGTCCTGGGGACCTCAAAACTGTGATGAATAGACTGCAAAAGCTGTGAAATGGTAGCTGGGAACTGTGCAGCCAGGTTAAGCATTCCTTTTCTGACTATGTTTCCATGTAGATGTAATGCCTACACCACCGTTAAGTCATGACACTCAAAAGAGAAGATAACAATGAAACAAGCCTTAACTGTAATACACAGACACAGCAAAGAGGAGGGGGAAAAACATTTGTCTCACGGTGAAAGAAACTACTCTCTGGAATTAAACTGCAAATTCATCTGGCTAAGTCTTTGATAACTCACAGACAACAGACTCAGGGACAGCTATAAATAAACCACTTGAAAAAAGCAGGCAGCTCCGAGATCTAACTTACTCAGTTTTCCCAAAAACAAGCTTCCCATTGAGACACCATATTCCACTGTGAGCCCCTGTACTCCATTATTCACGGGAACAATGGATTAAGTCGGAGAAGACTAAAAAAGTCCTTGTCAGGTGTGTCCCAGGAGTTAAGAGAAGCTCAGCTGTTGTATTCCAGAATTTCAGCTTTTAGTCAACACAGGACTTCAGCGATGACGAGGAAATGGGAAAAAAGGTGACACTGGGATTTTAGTGCTGCCATCCAGTTTTAATGTGGGGGAGGCACAGAGGATTCTGGCACCTGTATGGCACGGTCCTGGTCAGCAGGGAGGCACATACACCCCACTCACCAAAGGATTTCAGCCTTGGAGAATTTTAAAGAGAAGGGCTAAATTGGCTAAACATTATTTGATCAAACCTGAGCCTTGGTAATTGAAAGAAGAATTTGGTTCCGTAATGTGCTAAAAGCAATCAGTGAATGGACCATCTTGCTGCCACGTACTTCCAAAATAATACAGACAGCTTAGGTTTTTTTTCAAAAGCCTCTTGTCCATGCTCAGACTAATCACAAAGAGAGAAGATAGCCTCTATAATAAAGCTGTTTATCTGAAATTAAAAATTGGATTAATTTTTTCCCTCCTACACTACTGGAACATCATCCAACTTCTATCATCTTCCAAAACACTTCCTAATTGAAACATTCTCAATTAAAAATAACAAAAAAAAAAAAAAAATCACAATTGCAAAAGGTGCGTAATTAGCAAACCCAAAGACGCACATCTTTCTACAAACCTGCTACATTTCAGGCAGTTAAATCAGTTCCCAAATGCACCTACTACAGCAGGGCTGGAAGGACAGCACAATTTGTGAGCTGAGTGGGAGAACTGACCAGCAGAATTTTGTCTGCTGTTCAGAGGCAACAGATTCAGACCCTTATCTGCAGGACTGCAACAGCCCTTTTTCTAAGTGGAGAATAAACTTATTTTTCAATGCATTAGCTTATCCTGCAGCACTGTTTCCTTACTCAAGGAAGGATTGTTTTCCATAATACAAAAAGCTATTACAGATTTACTATGTGAGCAAACTGGGATGTTAAATAATTGCTAAGTACAAAGGATGAATAAACAGCTATATGGACCTCCAAGTAATCAAACTGGGAATAAACATCAATTCCTAACGTTTAGCATTTAGCTATAATCTACTGGTAATGGACACAAGTAAAAGCTCATACACAACAGAAGAATACAACTGGCGATCAGATAATTAGTCAGCTCCAAACTTGAAACTATATTTGTAAAACCTGCCCCAGCAATGCCATGGCTGAGGGGAGCAGCGTAGGGAAGAGGGAGAAAGGAAGGTAAAAGGGAGAAAAAGTACCACCATCCAACCAAAAATATTCCTTTGAGGGTCATGGCAGAAATTACCACCACCTGATACAGAAAATAAATAACCCAATCACCTGACACAGAAAGCATTATGTTAAAATACACAGGAATATGCTTACCATGACTTCTGACACAGACAGATGTGCTCATAATAAATTCAGGGAATTACAGTCCAAATTATCCATTAACTGACTGAACTAAGTGAAATAACTGTTGGTTATGGAGCTTACATCCTGGAGTTCTACATCCAGCTGTGCCAGACTTACGTGTAGAGTAGATAAGTGATATAAGAAGGAAGACAGCAAGACATTTTTAAAGTACATTTTTGTTAGTTTACTATCTGGACCCAGGAAACAGCACACCAGCCAGAGTGCTCCCATATGCCATGCCTGCCAAGATCCCTTTTTGCAAACAAGGCAAGACACAGATGGAATAGCACAGAGCTGCTCTTGAACTACCATGAGAGCCCCTAGTTTCACTTCTGCTCGCATTGCCTAAATAGAAAGCAATCTCAAACCAAATACTGAGCACCTTTTTCTTTAACCTCAGGAATTCTTTATGCAATGTATGGTGCCAAGCCTCATTTGTTTTGCTTTTTCTTTAAAGAAAAACACCTAGAAACAAGAAGTGAGCCTCCCTACCCAGCTAAAACTGTCGCATGTATAAACAAGGTTTGATCCCAAGTCACTACAATCACTGCAAGGCATAAATTAACTTCAACTACCACAAGTTCAAGCTCACATACGTTTGTTTCTGCTTAGTTTGAAAACAATACCTACTAGCTATAAATGATAGGTTCTGCTGTGCCAATATTATGGTCTACTAAGTACAAAACCGCTTTCATTAGCAAAATTGAAGTGGCATCTAACCGTCTTTTAAGTGTCCTTCTTTCAAATGTATCAATTAACCTAAACTGTGAATGGACAACAATAGGAAAAACATGTTCTAGTAGAGGCTGCCCTAAGCAGGTGATCCTTTCTCACGCGCAGTCATTTGAACAACAGAAGGGCAATAATGACTATTTTCAGGATCAGACCCTAATAGTAAAAATACCTAATTCAGGCTTCACTGTCATTTTGTCGAAGTATTTTTAGATTGCAAATTTAAAGACCCTCCTATTCTATAATACCTGGGATGAGTTTCTTGTTTTCATAAAAGCTGCTTAAATATTTTTTGATGACCCACCAGGTTTCATCCTGGCAAGGACTAACCCAGTCTGACTATACATCAGACTTCTAACACTTTGTTCCAGGGGCCAGGAAATTCCCAATAGTCGGAGACTCTTTTGTATCCAGGGCTAGATGGAAAACCTTTGGCAAATGGAGGCAGAACAAAGCAGTAATCATAGTGGCTTTATAAAGGATCTAAACCCCACACTTCATAGGGCTCCTCTTCTGCAAGAGTAGAGGAATGACAAAGGCTGTCTCCTATGCAAGGAGCCACCAGTCAAGTAGGGAATGACCATCGATGTGGGGAGTATCAACAGATTCCAAATTCTGACTTTTCCCAAGAAGACTGCTGAGACGAAGGGACTGACACCGATCTCTCTATCCCAGTATCCTTGTGTGGGAAAAGGTCATCTGGAAGCTGGCCTTAAACCGAGTGGGGTACAACTGTAAATTTTAATCTTGTAACACAAGATCTACAGAACTGATAGTGGATAAACAGCAATGTTCACAGTCAATGAAGGTAATGGGCAGAGTGACAGGCATGGAGGTAATACATAAGCTGCTCTGTAAAAGAGAAATCTATTAAGGGCTTATATTTTGGACTGGGAAACACGGAGGGAAGTGATTACTGCTCCTTTAAAGGAAAAAGAAAGGCAATTTAATGGAGGTAGCTGATACAGAATGCCAGCTGAACTAGAGGGACTTCCGGAGGCCCCTGGGATTCCTGGAGAGATGGAAGAAGAGTTGCAGTAAGGTAATTAGGGCCTCAGTAGAAGAATAAATACTCCACAGGCAATCCACAGGTTCTCTTCACCTCTCACCACTTCTTCTCTCCAGCAGTGACATCTGCTTGTGCAAGCCAAGGGAAAGGTCTCTGTCATTCAACTCATTAGTCACTAATCCTCACTGGAAACACACCAAGGGACACAGTACCATGAGGAGCTGCCAGCTCTTCCCTCCACTGCTCCGAGGTGAGCGCAGGGCGGTGGTCTCGTGGTGCCCACCCAGGAACAGCGATGCACTGGTGGAGCCACAGGCCCCGAGCACACTCTGAGAAGAAAAGACACACCCCAGGGCAGCTGAGGCATTATTCATGTTCCTTTTTTCCCTGCATTTTTCTCCTTCTCGTCTTCTTCATGCCCCAGAGGACAAGAGACTGCTGTTTATAGGCAGGCTGCTGAAACAAGGGGTAGTACCTTGCTGGGGTGTCGCCCTGGTTTTACAGGGCCTCATAAGTTGTAACACTGTAGCTGTAGTTTTTTATGCTTGTTTTGTAAACATGGTCCTTGTTTTTTTTAACCAGCTGGGATTGTTTTACACTTATAGAATTGTTTTTCATTCCTTTCTCTGGGGTGGAGAAAGATGATTAACCATGTCTTTATCCTGTAAACCTTTAGGGGTGTTGACCCCTTTCACCAATCTTTAACTATCCTTAAAAACATATAAAAATAAGTAAATAAAAAAAGGCAGGACTTTTAGTCGGTCCTGCCTAGAAAATCCACTGCTGCTCTGAGACCTGCGTGTTTCTTCTGTTACCAACTAAACAACACTGGGGAATGATCTGAAAGGAGCAGGAGGAAGAGAGGGGTGACAGCAATCCATTGAGGATTCTCTATCTCAGCTTTTTTCCTGTGCAAGGCATTTTGGTTATCCACATTGTGATCTCAAAAAGACTATCTCTCCTTTGCCCTGCAATGGTGAAACAAAGTACCATGAAGGTATTTCCACCTTCCAGAGGGTCTGCTTTATAAGGAATACTGAAATAATGGTGACTTTGATAGCCTAGAAAAATGCTGCAGCAAATTGTGCTGCACGTTGAGCCACTTCAGCACTGGGCCTGACCACTGCCATGATTCTGAAATATGCTATGTGCAGCTCCACTCTCGTGTCATCTCTCAGCCTCAGGTATGTTGCACAGAGGAAAGAAGGTGACAATGTTCTGGATTTCAGTCAGCATTCCTTAGCAGGTAGAAAACCTGAAAGAAAAGACAGCTGCACAGCTTATTCTGCACTCCACAGCTGAGGCCATTGGTGTCAGCTAGGATTTGCACTGCAATACCACATACTTCAGAATTGGTTAATAAAGCTGTGACCTCCAAATTTAGCACTGCACTGAGAGACTTTTTCTCAGGCTGCTCTGTTCCCACAACAAGCAGCTGGAGAGATAGGGAAAAAGAGAAGACTTATCTTAGTCTCTGTGCAGGGAGACAACTAAAGCCAGCTGAATTCTCTGCAAGAACAAAAAAAGGTTTAGTTCTTTTGTGACCAAGTCTATACACAAATCCTTATTACTATCCTTGCTTTTTAGATTATTAATAATCTACCTGACAGTCTACTTCTCATAAATCTTTCCTCAAAAGACTCAACTACCAAATATATGCATTTATTTCAGGCAACTTAAACCCGTATAAAAGTATTTCTGTTGTTTTTTTTCTCAAGAATTACCCACAGCCAGAGGTCCAAGACCAAGTCCAGAGCGACATTAAGAAGTGAATTTCGAATACAGCAAACAGGAACTTCTGATCACCTTATAGGCACCCACTCATCTCTAAACAGTCAACTTTCTTTAAAAACCTGTTGTAGATGATATTTAGGCCATAGGTACCAAAACAGAAGGAGCTGATCAAAGCCATTCACTATGGGAATTTTCTGTATCTTCATTGCTAGATAGACTTCCGTGTGTCACATGTATGTTTACAAAAACTCAATTATGTTGTAGTAACCATACACATTATATAAAAACCATAAACAAATCAAATTGCTGCAATTTTATTAAAATTGCTAATTCACTTCCATGGCACTTTTGTGTTTACTCACAGCTGTAGTTGAACGTATCAAGTTTTAACTCATTCAAATATTCTTCTGTTAAATAAGACTTGCCTAAAACTTTACCCTGATTGGAAGGGGTCTGACAAAAAATTTTTTTTGCAAGATCTAATAATAATCCTTTTGATTTTAGATTTTAGTGCTCAGTCAGCTTTACTGAAGTAAAGAACTGTCCTTTCAAGGCCTACGTTGTTGTGGATGCTCACATTTGTATGCTCTCATGCAAAACCAGCACACCCACCAAAGCTCACTCTCTCAAAAACCACAGACAATGTTAAAAGATTTTCTCTGTGTCAAAACTACATGGAGAAAAGTTGGAAGAAAGGCCCACCCTAGAAAACATCCCGTAAGAGAGGTCTGGGTTCCAGACCATGCTCTTGCCACCTCCTGAAGAACCACGACTTCCTGTATGTCCCCAAGCACAGACCCAAAACCAAATACACATCCAACCCTCTAGCATCTATATTTAGGAACTAGGATGAAAAGTATCTTTTTTTTTTTTAATGGTTAATTCTCTAGTAATGGTCAATTAGGTATCTGTATCTACACACTGACAGCAGACCTGCATATCACTTGCTTTATTTGGTTCAGAAAACTCATTTAATGTTGCAAGGATGATGTGTACAACACTTCTCGCTAGGGAATGTATTTTTATATACAAGGATGAATTTAATATTTACTTTATTTCAATTGACTCATTTTTCCTTCAGAATCTGGAGCAAACACAGTATTTCCTGAAACAATAGCAAGTGTAGCAGGTAAAGTGAACCTTATTTTCAGGATCAAAAAGCTTCTCTCTAGAGTCATTGTTATATCTCAACATCTGGTATTCTGTCTTTCTAAATATTAAACTTTTTTTTGTTCTCAATGTTGGAAAAGGTGCTTACCATTGGTTTAGTATGCAGTACAATGCTGGAGTACACCATTGTTACAATTTACTCTCCTTTTCTTAGAGAGATTAGAAAAGTCACCAGGCAATTACACTCACTAGAAGCTTTGGAAAAATCTATTATTTATATTTAGTAGGACTTTCTGTATTTTGCTGTTTTACATCTAATCCCTACACTCCTACACTATGGCTTCATAAAAGATTTTTTATAGTTTTCACTTATATATCGTCATCCACACCTCTTAAACTTAATACAAGATAGTTTTCTACAACACAGCTGACAACACTGTACAGAGCCACTCAAAACCACAGCAGAAACAACACTCCTGACTCAATTGTTTAGGTAAAGTGACTCTCCTAAAAATTATCCCCAAAAACAACAATAAGTAAAAAAAGAAATAATCCTATTCAGAGTTAAGGGAACACACCTAAAAGTTCCAAGGAGGCCTTTAGCACAGAAGTGCTCACCTGGAGACAGGCTCTGCTTTTGTACATGCACACACCGGTGCAAAAAGCTTCTCTGGGTCTTCCAGTCTGTGGTTCCAAAAACTTACACTGGCTGCTATGCCTGTGCCCTGACACAGCCCAGGATAAGCAGGAGAGGACAGTTCTGTTTCTGTCCCTTTCACTGCTCCCCACAAACGGCACCTGAAATAAAACCGCTCCCCCCAGGCAGCACCTGAGATAAAACCATTGCTTACAGTGCCTCTTCCAGTGCAGATGCTCCAGGCCTGGCCTTCCACTGCTGCCCCTCCACGTTCTTCACACAGACTGGACCTAGAAGTTATTTCTATCCTCCTCAAGTGTTTCCTTGATATGCTCATTAAGGATTTTAGATAGGCTCGCACCACCCCTCTGAATAAGTCCTGGTGTTTTCCCTGCCTGTATGGGCTGAGAAACAACAGATAAATCTGGAGAACTGAGATCAACTCAAAGCTTTACAGGCTGCTACTAAAGGTAAAGGCAGGGTGCCCCAAACTACTAAGAAAATCCTTCAAGAGCATCTACTTATGTATTTTAACACATATTTGTAGTTCTGAAGTGTTACAGTCAGTATTTTGGTTAAATGTGTTTTGGCTAAGAACTGTCTTCAGAATGAAAATGGAATGAAGACCCTATTATCCAAAACCAAAAAGGGTGATATTCTGTTCCTAATTTTGCCATATTGACGTGCATTATAGTTAAAAACAGAAAAACAAAACAGCTCAAAGCAAACAAACACAAAATAAAAAAATCCCCCAAACCAAACCACCCTGTCTCAGTGAAACTTTACATCCATTCATCAGAAAATAAATTGTATCTTCCATAAAACCTGTTCCTGAGGGAAAGAAAAAGGCATGACTTCAGATCAGCTGTTTCCCTAACTATTGCCCAGAATGAGTCTGAATACAGCCACCGGTGTAAGGCAGTGTGTGCACCACGTATCCATTCACAACCTGCTCAGCCAAAAATAAGTTTGTAATCCAACGTTGTGTAGGCTGTCACTAAAAATCTTATAATTACATCCCTGTTTGGATGACTACTGGGTTATTAATGCTCAGCAATAAAGATGAAAGTAGACAATTTATTACTATTTGCCACTGAACGTCAATCAATTCAACTAAAAAGAACCTATTTAAAAAATAATAAAAAATGAATAATATCTAGGCTTAGCACGCTTCCTGCTTATCTGAAAAGTCTATCTGATTATATTGAGTTAGTCGGCAGGGTGGATTTAAAACAATGTATTTGAACTTCACTGGCATTATGGGATCCCAATGCAGACCAATAATTGTGAGACAAAATCGAGCTAACAGAGAATGCCCCAAAGTCACTTTTCAATCCGTGTGTGGATTAGGGCAGGCTGTGTTGCAGGGAACACGTTCCACGCCGCTGCAGCCACTCAGCTCAGCCACTCTCTCTCCGTGAGGAGCAGAGGCTCTTGAGGCTGCACACACAACCAGGATACAGAGCTGGTCCAGTGTGTGGCTGGAACAGTCTGACACAGCCAGAGTCATTTCATACAGCACTAAAAGCACTCTGTGCAGGAGCTGCTTTGTGCAGGAAGAAATTAGAAAGATGAGTCACCATCAGTTGGCATGGAGGCTCTGGATGTGACACCTCTGGGCACAAAGTGGGGACCAGTTCTACATGTACTGACTATCAGCAAAACCTTCTTTTCTGTGCTAGCACAGTAAGTATTACATAAAACTGTTCTTCCTGATAAGGATCTTGTGAAATTGTAAGTAAAGTTTAGTTTAAAAAAAAAAAAAAGCCTGGGAAAAAACATGCCATTTCCATTAAATATTAACCTTCTGAAAGAGCAAGTCAGGACTAAAACATCTCTTATCTTAATTAGTTTAGTAGGAATGAATTTAATTTATATTGTAAAGTTGTATTTTCTATTACAGATCCAGGGCAGGGAAGGGCAAACTTTTTAGAACTATCCATTTATATAAAAGAATATTATTGTTTAAAGGATCAGTCCAATAATTTTTTGGTTTTGTCTTTCAGCATAGACTTTAGTGGTGCTCCTGTGTGTATCTTTTGCCAAAAACATTAAGGATTGAGGGATTAAATTCACAGTAAACTGCAAACAAACACAAAACAGCTTTTCAAACATTGGTATATTGACTTGAGTAGTCTAATAGTGGCTGGAGCTTTGTTTTCATCTAATTTGACCTTCAGTTCAGTTTGACCTCTCAGACAAGTCTAGATATTGACCTTGATTGAACTCAACACTTCCCCTTTTTGGGGTAGTTCTGAATAATTTTAAGCCCACAATCACTAATACAGCAAACACCATGACTTACTCTGACAGTAAAACTGTTCACAGGAAATTTTCTTAGACTGCAGAAGCAAAAATGTCAGTATTTGACAGGAAAATGCCTAAACCATGTCCATATACAAAAAGTACAAAAAGTTTATATATATATATATATTTATATATATATATCAGAAATAAAGCTGTTCTTTAAAAAGACAAAGAAATGTAACTCTTAGCCCCCTCAAATCAATAACCACTGCTAATCTCTGTGACCTAACAAGAGAAAGTGCCTCCTCAATTCTTTCATGCAGCTTTGACTTTCAGTGTGAAATATTAAAAGTGAAAATACAGTTCAATTTAATTACAGGAAAACATCACTAGTGATGTTCATGTGTTAATTCTCCCCATGATACACAAGCAGTGGAAATCTAATGACACAGAGAGACCATTATTTTAATTATCCCTATAAAAAATAAGCACAGAGGGGACTAAAATGTTATTGTTTCCTATGAGCACTGTCTAAGTAGGTAATGTTTTTTAAAAAGCAGAGTAAAAATTCAAACATTATCTGGACCAAACTTTTTCTTTAAAACCATGCTGTAAGCATGTTAACAATTGGATTAAAAATTACTTCTCTGAGTTCTCAGATGTTGCCAGGACATTAAGAAACCACAGCTAGAAAAGTTTTCCTCTCAAAATGAATTAAAGCTCAGACCTCACAGCTGGCTTTTTGAATACCACACAATCTATATTGGGTGTAACATAAGACTAGTTTTTATTTATTACTCAGCAACTAGAAACCTCAGCATATGGGCCAAGTCAAATTAATCATCAGCCTGGTCACTGATTTGTCAATGCACAGGAAAATGATGCTCAAATACATTGTTTACATATTTTTTAAATCTTGTCAAAGAAAGAAATATTCCTTAGCTTTAGGTTGTCATCCCCTTGTAAAAATTGACTTTACCTAGCACTTCCTTAGAAAAGTACCAGTCATTATTCTGCATGGTGGTTCTGTACCAGTTGAATGACAAATACAAGTGTCTTGAAGAAACAATCACCTGGCTCAATTCCTCTGAAGTTTGAAGAAAAACTTTTTGAGTCTGTCCAAGCACTGTAAACTATTACACTCACCTAAAGTAACCATACTAACAGGTGATGCTGCTCTTTCATTAACTCTGCCCATAACAGAGACTGTGGTTTAATTACAACAGATTTTAAGCAGCATTCCAGAAAGTGCCCTGTGAGGATGGTAGATGGCTACACAGACTTATTGACAGCTTGTATTCTGTTTTGTTTCATCAAAGCTTTATATTCTTAAATTGCTAGAATGCTACTACTTCTGGACCTTACTTCTCTAGGATATATGCATTTTGAATGTCTTTGATCTTAAATCTTCTAACTACACAACTGAACCTTACAAACCAAGTCTCCTTTAATTCTGTGTTCCTGCATTTCAATTCTGTTATAATACCTGCTTCCTCCACATAATACAAGATTCGGTAAATTTAAACAAGTCTAAGCCAAACATTATATTTAAATATTTAAATATTTATGCACACACATACACACACACACAGACAGTACTTGCCATCACATTCTGAGCCTTTTAGAAGGACAGAACACTTAAACATGAAGTTAAAAAAAAGGCATAAAAAGCACATTTTAAGACATCAGTACTATTAAATCCCCCGAAATTGCTACAAATAGATGTTTACGAAAGCATTTACAAGCATCCTAACGAGAAGTGTTGAGGAAGGAGTCTGGTTCAAAGACAGAGAGTTAAGAGCTCAGTTCGCACCCATTAGGCACCTTATTTAAATTTCAGTCTGGGTGTATGCAGGAGACAAACCAGCATCTTGTCAAAGTGCCACTCCACGGCAGGTGTAGCAGGGACGCGCTCCGGTGTCAGCACACGCTGGTACATTGTCTGAGCGCTGGATGTGATACATGCCAGCGATCTCTGCCTCCACAGCCAGGAATTTATTATCGACAGCAATTCCCAAACAGCTCAATCGCAGGGCTACGCGTGAAATACCGAAGCGCTTCTATGTTTATTACCTTTGCAAACAACAAAATATCACCGTCCCTCAGTGCTTCCCGCAAATCTGCAGCAATGATGCAAAGCAGCATTTTTCTTTAAAAAAATTCCCTTTCGGAATACAAATGCCTGCCTTCTCCTATAGCTGCCTGTTCCTAACCGAGACGCACTGTCAATAGTTTCTGAATCAGCGATACCTTCCCATACTGTTGGCAAACACTGAAGAAATAAATAATAACACTGTACTACAATCCCGGAAGAAAAAGGGAAAAGAAAGCGAATTTAAAAAAAAATTTAAAACCAGTAGCTTAAAAAACAAAGACAACATTAAAACGCCGTGAAAATACAAGAAATACCAGCGGTCAAGGATGAGGATTAATGGGCAGAAAAGCAGCAGCGGCACTTATTGCAGAGGCACAGAGAATCCTCCTTGCCTGGAACTCACGCAACTAATGACCTCTCCAAGTGCTGAATTCCCCGGCTCGGCACAAGCCCGCGCACCGCCGGCTGTGACACGCTCACATCCCAACTTGTCAACTCCACGAGCGCAATGACAGCGGGGGGATGCCGGAGCCACAGAGCCCCGGGCGCTGCGGCGAGGGGAGGAGAGCCCCGAGCATGTCGGCAAGTAAGAAGTGAAGAGCATTTACCAGCAGCGGCGGCGGCAGCAGCAGGTTGAGCAGCCCGAGCGCCTCTCACCGTCTCTGGGCGATAACTTGGCACCGGTGCGGATTCCTTCAGTGAGGAGGGGACACCCCTTCCTTCCCTGCCCTTCCCCGCCTTCGCTCCGCTCTCGCTGCGCGTCCCGTCCCTCTCGCCACGAGCGGAGCGCCGGGAAGCAGCGCCGGGAAGCAGCAGCCCCGGGAAGCAGCGGCGGGAAGGAGTACCGGGAAGAAGAAGCGCCGGGCAGCAGCGCCGGGCAGCGCCGGGGCCGCTGCGCTGCCCGAGAAGCGCGCGGAGGCAACAAAATCTGGGCAGGAAAAAAAAAAAGAATTGCTAAAAAATCGCTTCCATCTTTTTGCCACAAGTTCGAACCGTTCCAACAGTTACTGTCACTTCTTCAAAACGGAATTGCTTTAGCCTCAAACATCATGTTCTGTATAACGTTACTTCCAAATTGTGCGCAGAATACGTACCTTTTCTCTGAAATAATTAAATGCTGACTGTTATTAAACCATTAATTTCTTCCTCCACATCACTACACATCGCCCAGACCACCAATGGCACCAAAAACAGGAATACTAAAGCAAAGTCAATCAGGAAACAAGAGTGACAAAGTACAAGGCACAAGCTGATGTCAACCTGTAAAACTTTGTACATATTGTTGGCAAGGCCAGGAGGAAAGTAGCAACTGAAATGAGTCAGGAACCAGAAACAGCAGTGAAAAGGAGCCTTGGACATGGGGAATGCACAGCAGCGGGGCTAACAGTACCACAGAACAACTTCATAACTATATTCCATACCATAGAAAATCTCTGTAGAGAAATGCAGTGAACTGGAGCACATTGGATTAGCTGTAGTTGAGAAAAGTGCACTGTAAATTTCTGATTAGAGAGAAACTACAGCAGAGTTAATTTTCCAGCTGCAACTGTAGTTTTGTAACTGTCAACAAAGAGCAAGAGTTTTAAGGGGCAATCCAGAAACCAGCAGGGAAGCATCTCTCAGCTTTTCAAGGTTAATTGAGAAAAGGGGAGAGCTGAGCATACTGGTAGAGCCTGGTAAATTACATGCAATGCTGTCGCTTGAGGACTGCATCTATTCACAGGAGTGAAGAAGATCCACAGAGCCACAGCTTCTCCCTGGCCTCATCTTTTTCCCTGGCATTTCACAGATTTCAAGATGTGTCCTTGTCTCTAAAGCTGTGGTCAAGATGTTAATGTATGTGTGGTGATGTGTTGATTCTGCAGAGAAACTTGTGTACAGATATTCTGTGACAGTCATTTTACTGAAAATAATATTTCTGCTTGAAAATAAACCAGATTGCAAAAATGAATGTTAGAGAAGTCTTAAAAAGACTGTTGCAGTTAAGTAATGAATTGTCCCTATCAAGAGAGAAAGACAGAATTACACTGAGCTTGGAAGCAAATCTTGTCAAACTACATCTTGATGGATGCAGGTGTCAGTGAAAAAGGTAATGGAAAGGCTGTAATAGCAGTCCATAAAGTGTGTGAGTTGATGCTTATGATGATCAAGCAAATTAACAAAACTCAGAATCCATTCAGCTCATACAGTCTACAGATATTTGGAAATCTTCACCTCATTGGAGTGGCGTACAGAATATTACAAAGCTACTTAAATAGCGCAGTGATTGGAGAGAGAACAAGCAAATGGGTTATTAAATGCCACGCAGCAAGGATTTGTTGCTGGTCAATTATGATGGATACGGGTTAATGGCACAGACCAATCCAGTTGCCTTGGTAAGGTGGCCTCATTTGTTCAACAGAGCTGCTGAAGCCAAGGTCAGATATCCAGTGAAAAGGAACACGGGTGACATTTCAGGTTGGGGGATTGTTTTCTGGAAGGCAGTTTACAATAAGCAGCATTAGTTTGTCCTGGTGAATAACTGAGTACATGCTCCCACTGTTATGGGTTAGTGAAGGTGACAGCTGGGAGGGGATGGGTGGCAGAGAGAGTATAAAAACAAAAATAACCAGAAGTTACATGTCAAGGCAGTATCAGTAAAACCAGTGTGGGAATACTGGCTTTGTGTCCATATTCAGGATTAATGTTAACTATATAAATCCAGAATATCTGAGAGACAATTAATGTGGGTTTTAGAAGGAAAACTGTGTCTTCTCCCTAAAGTGAGAGTCCTAACAGAAGACAGGGAACCATGCTCTCTCTTCCTCTTGTTCTCTCTTTAAATTGATCTTGGATTCCTTTAGATGCGGTGGCACAGCTTCAATGGAAGACAGGTTTCTTCCCATCCCTTTAATCTGCAGGTAAGGGTATTCTCCTGGGAGAGGGAGAAGTGAGGCTGAATATGCATGAGGCTGCAGAGAATAACCCAAATACCTCATTTCTTGGGTTAGGTCTCTAACTACCAGATTAGTCAGTTAATGGTGACCACAGGCTACTCCCCCTGTAGCACATTTTAAATATATCAGCTCTGTTTAGTTCCTTGAAGGAAAGAATGTGCATGCCTACCTTCAAGAACAGGTTCCAAGCAGTGAATCTGAAATGAATAGAAATGTATTTCCTCAGCTTTTATTAAGGTGCCTGAGGAGTGGGACTGCAGTTGTGTCACCGTCCTGTTGGCTGCATCAGCCACTGCTCCATGGCTGAGCTGCTGCCCAGGCACAGCCTGGAGCCTGCACGTGTAACCAGCTCCAGTCCCCGATGCCTTCAGGGGCTCTCTCAAATCACCTTGTCACTTACAGAGCCTGCTGACACCAGAGCGTCTTGTCCACTTTCAGCAGGGCCATGGCTCTCTCTTTTCACACTTCTTTGAAAAATTGACCTTCTGTGTGATTTAAAAGGAAAGAAGAAAGGAGACAACAAGAAAGATCAGCAGTTTACTGGTGGTAACTGCTGGATGCTTGTCCCCTTGCCTTTTAAGCACACGTTTGAATTTTCTAACCTGGAACTGCTGATTTTCAATGTGTCCTATACATCATTATTTCTCTATCAGTATCTAAGTGCTCCACCAAACACATAGCTATAGCTTGATCAAAACAGGCATGATAAAGGGATTTCTGGAAGCTGATGCTATATAAATACATTCCATGATGAAGGTGAAATTTTAGGAGTGCAGCTTATTAGTGAGAGGAATGTTTTACCTATGGAATGTGCATTCTGGCGTTGCTTAGGCTCTAAATAGGATCTTTCTGAAAGTTACATTGCATCTCAAATGTAAATTATGGGATTGATGGAGTGGTTACTTGGGGGAAGTTCACTGGCTGGCATCACACAAGAGGTCACTCCAGCTGATAACCGTAATTTTTTCCAAGCCTGTAAGCTGGAAATTGTGAAATGCAATGATCCATTGTAACAACATAGGACTCTTCAGAATAAAGAGAGAGCTTATCTTCCTGAACAATGCCTCTCAAATGTTTTAATGTGTTGTAAAGAGGATTATTTTAATTAATTGGTACAATTCCCTACATTTTTTGTATATACTGGAATATCATTAGTCAGTCATGCATCTGCACCCAGTTCAAATGTCCAGTTTTCATTCTCAATCCTATGTCTGCAATTTCATGGTAAGAAATAAAGAACAAAATAAAAAAATCAGTATTTGTTGAGTATCTATTGTTGTTTTGTTGCACACGAGACAAATAGGTAATTCAGGAGGTCAGCCAGACCAAGGCCGGGCAGAGAGTAAAAGAGCCCCAGCCTCTCTTTATTCTTATATTTATACCTTTTTACAGACAGTTATGGATTGGACAAAGAGGTTGCCACCTCTCAAATTCCATAGGTGAGAAACACAGCCCATCACATTCTCCACCCTAGAAAGAAGAATGAAAAACAACATCCAAAGTACAAAACAGTCCTTGGCCGGTTATAGAAACATGGATTGTTTACACAAAATCCATGAGAACCTTTGCTACCAACTATAAACACAGCACTCTAAAAAATCAGGGCGACAATCTATCTCTTCCAAGGAAGTAAGCACACCATGGTATGGGAGAAGTAGCTGTGTATCATGGAGAGAGCACCCAGCAGAGAAGGAGTGGCATGATACAGAATTTTAACACACTGGAATTACCATCTTTGGTAATTCAGTAAGTGTGGTGTATGTCTGAAACTGCAGTGAGGGAGTTTGTGTCACCTCCTAAATATTGGCAGAAGCTGTGTGTAATTCGTCAAACAAAAAGAAAAGAAAGGTGCTGAAATTGTACGAGTATTTTCAAGTAGTTTCCAGCCTCTTTAGCCTTTCTTTTTTCCCCTTCCCTTTTATAGGCAGCCCATCCACCTTGTAAGAATTATAGCCTGTCTTTGAAGTGGCTCAAATGGAAGCACCAAGCAGGTAAAAAGCCACTTGCTATATGCTTGAACAGCTCTCAACAATGCAAAGCCATCAACAAGGTTGCAGTTTTGGAAGAAGAAGAGGAGAAAAAAAAAGATGGAAAGTCTTTGTAGGTAATACCTGCTCAGTGGAAAGTTAAGAAAATGTGAAGAATTTTATAGACATGGAACACTGTTGTACTTTGAGGAACTGCTGTGTGCAAATGAGCATGTTCAATATGCACAGCCATCCCTGGTGGATGCAAAACTCACCAGAACACCACCCGTGTGCCATGGTGCATGTTCTGGTACAGGAAACTCTGGGCTTACACACCTGACCTTTTTTTTCCCTATAGCTGACCACAAATAGTTCAAAGGAATTCAGAAGAAAATGGCTGTCAACCAGCTGTAAAGTGGATTAGTACAAGCTGGAAACAAATGATGAGTCCTTGCTCAACTGGCTGACCAAGAGGAGAATTCACTGGTCACTGAGAAGAATTTTTGTGTTTAAATTGTCCAGCTCTCAGGAAAAAAAACAACTTTTGGGTGTTAAGTGTCTGTTGAAGATTTGATAGGATGCACTGCTTCCACAGTAGTTACAGTGCTAAGAATGCTTATGTGCTAATCCTAAACCACTAATACAAATGTTAAACTAAAGACATAAAGATCAGAGCCATTCTTACTCTATCAATCAGGACCCAGGTCTCTTACCTTCTTCTGGCCCACCCAGCTACTGGAGTCATACTGCTTTCTCATGACTTTTTGGATTCCAGTTCTCACATACTGAAATCTGTATTGTCATTGCTGTTGTAACATAAATGGAAGGAAGATAGAGTTGTTGACTAGTCCTCAGTTTGGTTTTGCATGCTTCTGTCTGCTGAGTGTAATTGCAATGTTAATTCTCTCAGCCATTTTAATGACACTGACACCACAGAGGGTGAACAGTTTCACTTCTATCCCTGCTCTAATTACAGAGAGGTTGTAGCCATCACATTAAAGAAGAACTGTTTGCTTTCTGTATTATCTGTAGATAGAAATGCCTTTGCTTTTTGAGAGTGGGAGCAAACACCACCAGGTGATTATGATAAAAACCATGAAGAGCAGAGGGCGTTCTGGATGGTAACAATGAGTTCACTGACTGAATGAGCTAAGGATAAAATCAATGTTTATTTCTGATGTCAGGAGTGGTTTTCTCTCAGCTCTGCATGAAGTGGTGTTGGTGTGGGTGAGGTACCCTACAGACACACACACTGCACGAGACTGAGTGAGGCTGGTTTTAGGTGAATGGCACCACACACAGACAGCTCTAGTACCTCATCTAGGCAAAAGGTCACTTAAATTGGTTTAGCCACAAGAAGTGTTAGAATAATATATCTGAAACAATATACAGAGAAAGGAAAAAAAAGCAAGTAGAAAGGTGTAAAGAATGCAGTAGTTGTTTTACATAAGATTGAATTTTTTTCAGTCAGGCCAAGATTGAGGCCTGCCTCAAAAGCAATGTTAAGTTTGCATTCTGCTCCAGAACTTCTCACAGATGAGTGAGCCTGTGAACTGGTACAGACAAATCACCTACCAGAAAGTGCATGGGAAAATGGAATGAATGACTGGGCACACAATGACAAGAACAAAAAAAAAAAAAATCAACCACAAAAAAAAGACTGAACTAGAAGTGTCCAATTTATAAAACAGGATGTGCAGTTTGTGACAGTTTACCTTCTGAGTGATACAAGTCTACCCCTATATGAAATGCCAATGCAAACTTCACCAACAAAGTTTGTTCCTTTTAAATAAGACCACTCTGGAGACTGAGGAGGAATTAGAAGGGGGGAGATTAGAATTTGTTATCTAAAAATACTTTCACAGATGAGTGAATATTTTAGCTTTCATAGGCTCACTTACCATTATAAAATATAATAGAACAATAGTTTTTCCGTTTTCTTAGTACACAGGAACTATCAAGAGAATGAAAAATCTTAGATAATAGTAAACCAACATAAATTTTCAGAACTGGGATAACTTTTTTCTTTTTTCCTATAGGTAGCATGAGTTCTTTGTCATTGCACAGCATTTTTAATAAAATAATTAAATATTGTTGATGAGTCTTTAAGGAAGCTGTTAGTTAATTTTACTTTTGCTCTGTTTGACCTTAATTTTGCCCCATCTTTCATTACTAACTTTTATGTTCTGTGCCTTCTGATGCCCTCTTTTCTTTTAATGCAAAGTATTTCCTTAAAAAGAAGTTCTGTACAAGCACACAAAGGTATTCAGCTGCTTAATTTATCTTCTGACAAAATCCAACAACTCCATTCAGGATCAGAGCCCTTTTTTTGCTAGTGACTAAAGAGGATGACACAGTCCTCTCTCTGTGAAGGTCGTGGTTTAAGTGCCTGATTTCCTGAATACTGTATGAAAGAAGGATGATGAACTTAGCTGTTATCAGCTACTTTGTGTGACGAAAGGTGCAAGATAAAGAGGAACTTTCATGCCTGATCTCCTTTCATTATCTGTTGTGTTAAACTGCACTGAGCAGTCCCTGAGAAGCCCAATATTTAATGCATTGGCTATAGCAGCACTGGGCAATAGATGTATAAAGTGATATGGTAGACACAGTTTACTTGCTGTAAATATGTATAATGCAAAGAAACATGTCCATTTATCACTCCTACCTATGAACTCCTGCAGTGTAGAAAGAAATTAAGGCAGCCATAGAAGAATGGGAAGTTTGGGCAGGAAATATGTTTTCAGGGATGTATAATCTACAATGTCTGTTTTAAGGTTACAAAAATACCAGCAATCACTAATGAAATCCCTAAATGCTAAAACAGGTTTTTTTAACAGTAGATAAATAGGAAAAAATAAAACAAAACTGAATTGAAAGGTTCATTATATCTGGATGCTTTATAAAGCTGAAATTTAAAGTGCTGAAAAAGGGAAGAGAATGCAAGTAATCCAAGGAATAAAGAGAATATTTGTTCAATAAGATTCGTTTAATGAGTGTTTTCTTTTCTGTTTTCTTATTGTAACATATATATCTCAATTTAAAAAATGTCATGTTTGCTGTGTAAAATCTGCCAACTTAGACATCTACAATTTCCTTCTAGGTTTAATGTCACTTCACTGTAATTTTCCTGTATTTTCAAACAGTTTAGTTTCCTGTGCTCATTAAAGACATCATTTCTTTGCCTCCAAAGGAATTTGAAAATGCTGGTTAACACACTATAACACTAAGCAAGTTATTTTGTTCTTCCCATTCTCTTCCAAAGACATGTAGGGATACTTCAGTTATTTAAAATCCCTGTCTCGGTGCTCTCACATTATTCAGTGTTAAGTATGAGAATGGCAGAACTTTCACACTGATACACTTTTGCAGAAGTGACATTTGTGAAATGTATTTTTATGTTCTCTGCATTCTCCTGTCCTGTTAGTGTTAGAAGGGTGCAGGGGATCCTTTGGACTGTTTCTGTCATAAGCTATTCCCAGGCTAATTTCTGATTTCAGGAAAAAAAGAAGGTGTGAGCTGAGACTGTCAGATCCTCAGTGAGAGGGATACATAAATGGGATATAAAGCTACCTCAGAAAGAGAACTTAAAATTCTCTCACTGTCTCCTGTGGAACCAGAAACTCATTTTACTAATACCAATATTACTTTTTTCCTAATTATCACTACTGAAATAGTACACTGAAATAGAAACTGTGAAATATAATATATTCAAAGTAAAAACATGTACAAAATAAAATTAAATATATAAAATGCAATGCGGTCTTTACATTGCTAATAAGATTCTGGAACTGGAATTTACTCATCATTGAGTTCATCATACACAATTTATCCTGAGAATGCTGCAGTCTCTCAGGTCTGATGACCTGCTTCACTTAGAGAAAAAACTGACTTTTCCAATGTTACAAATAAATATGACTCTAAATATAATGAAGACGATGTGGCTGTTATGTAAGAAGACACAATCCATACTAATTCATTCATGTTCAAATTTAAACTCCAACACTTGCCTGACAATGGGCCACACAAAATTTGGTGTCTGTCCGTGACACCGATTGTTACTCCTGGCATAATTAAGCTTGCCTCTGGCAATTAATCACCTTGACTGCCAACAAATAGTGTATTTATCTTCATTAGCATCCTGCACAGGAGCCTTTCCTTTATGCTGCAGAGCAGGAGCTCGGTAGAGCAGGAGCTCTGAACACCCTATTTGGCTGCTGAAGGGACACGGATTCCCTGGCAGGGACACAGATTCCATGGAAGGGACATGGATGCCATGGAAGGGACATGGATGTTATGGAAGGGACACGGATGCCATGGCAGGAACACGGATGCCATGGAAGGGACATGGATGCCATGGAAGGGCCGTAGATTCCCTGGAAGGGGCGTGAATGCCATGGAAGGGCTGCAGATTCCCTGGAACTCCATGGAGGGGACACAGGTGCCGTGGAAGGGATGCAGATTCCATAGAAGGGATGTGGATTCTGTGGAAGGGACATGGATTCCCTGGAAGGGACACGGATGCCCTGGAAGGGATGTGGTTGCCCTGGAAGGGATGTGGATTCCATGGAAGGGACACTGATTCCCTGGAAGGGCCACGGATTCCGTGGAATGACATGGATTCAGCTGTCCCAGGGATGGACACAGGCACTGCCCCTCGGGGAGGGGGCTGAAGGCAGCCCCAGCTCTGAAGGGCTGTGCTGGCACTCTGTGCATCAAGTGTGACTCCACAGCCGTAGCAAACCCCGGCCTATTTAAGACCATGATTTTGCATTTTCAGCTTCCTCGTATATTTTAATGAAAGACAAACAGAATTATGGACAGTGCAAATTATTTTTCTCAAGTGAGGAAGAAAAGAGAGGATGCCAGACTAATTTATTTGCTTTTGTTTGCATCTCTTTTTCCATGATTATCTTAAAAAATGAGTTTACTAGCAGGAATGTTTGGTAAAATAATGAAGCAAATATTGTTAAATATTGTGATTATTCATAGCAGAACCTATAAGTCATGTTTCTCCAATTGGAAAAGAGAAATGTGTTGCACAACCTACGTACCCATTCAAAAAGAGCTTGAATATTCAAAAAGATCTGCTTATGAATGAATTACATTAAAAATTATGCATAGATATTATTCAGCAAACAGTTTGAACATATACATCAGAAAAACTAGTTTGTTTGGAAAACTTGCAAACACATAATGGAGCAAAGAAATTATTCATTATGAATTATTTGCACAGCATCTGTCTTACTTTCTCATGTTAATTGCCTCTGCTAAACCACATTTTCACCCCCTCAGTATGTAAATTTAAATGATTTTGCATATTCTCTGAATATCCAGTAAATGCAAGTTTCATTACCTTACCACTTACATTTTTTTTCTCTCTAATTGTACTGGAGTTTATATAATTTTAAAATTTGACCTACCAGCTTCCTGTAGACTGCAACTTTTTCCTCTGGATTCTGATTATTGCCTAAAAAGAAAAAAACATATATAAAAAAATTAAACCCATGCACATTGACTGCATTTGTGAAAGGTCCTGTAAGGTGTGTGTTAATTCCCACTGTATTTATAAAAGCTAGGGCTTGTTTTTAATCACAACACTTGAAATGTAATTATTATAAATCTAGGACATGACCCACAATTGATTGGAATTAACAGAGAGACTTTTACTGACTTCTCAGAGCCTGCAGCAGACCTTCCCCTACAGGAAGTGGGTGATGTATCCTTGGGTGCTTCCTAAGAGGTGCCACTCTTGTGTAGAATTATTTGTGTGACAAATATAAGCTTATACATCAGGCAGTCTGACTTCCTCTAAAAAAATAACTTTTTTTTCCCTGAATTTTGTGAAATTTTAATTCTTAGACCACTGACTCATGCTGTCTCTCTAAGAAACACCATGAGAAGAAAATGTGCACGTGATATTCTGTTTTTTCTTTGCTTTCACTTCATACCACCAGCAGAATGTGTCTTGTCCAAAGCTGTCAGGTCTTAGAAAATAAATGCAAGTTTAACCCTTCAGGCCTGTTAACAGAAACGACCCCCTGGCAAAATCTGTCCCCCTGGGTCACTGAGAATGGGCCACCCAAGAGAAGTCCCAGGATTTTGTCTCCTTTATCAGCACACACTTTGTTAGAGACGTGCAGAAAGCACTCAGAGAGTGTCTGTGCTGTGCTTAGAAGCCAAGCTCTTTGAGGAGTACAAATACACAGTTTTGTAATGGCATAAAACCTTCTGTTTAGGATTCGATCCTCAATGTACACAAAATACATAACCCCTGAAATTATTCTTTGTTTCTATTTTATACCGAGGTTACAAAACACTGTGATAACATGGATAGAGCTAAACATCCTTGTCCATATATTTGCTGTGGGCAGAAACCTGGCTGAATGCTTACAGGAAGTGTTTTACAACAGCCATTAGTCCTTTGCCAAGACATAGGAGGCAGATGTTACTGCCTGCACATCACTACCAAAAACTCAAGTTTTCTAGCATCCTAATGGATCACAACAGGGGAAAAGAAATCAGGGTATAGTGTTATGACACAGTATTTTTGCATCAATATGTAATTTCACTGACTTGTGCTCTACAGGTATTTGTAGATCATGACAGAATTTCTGTCATGAGGAGTTCCCAGTGCACCCCAGAGACCTCAGTAGTATTTTCTGCTTCTGTTCTGTAATGCACCAGGCCTGGCTGTCAGATCACATCTGAAATGAGCAGCACCGATAAAATTTTGGGGCTAATCTTCAGCAGCTCATTTTTTTGTAATATACCTTTAGGCTACTAAACACATCTCTAGGTTTCTCCTCTGGACAGGATGTGTTGTCCTGTATGCTTTAGCAGTTCAGTGAGCTGAGCTGATTCAAATGAGCCTTGAAATGTTAAATACAACTTGTAATATCAAACGTGCTCGTATCAAATAATTTTCTTCCTGTGGATCCTAGGGAGATTAAGGACTCGTGCAGTGACTGAAATGTCCACCACTTATATCAAATATCTCAGCACTGGCTATATCATTATCTACTCATTGAAGGAATGGCTGCAAAATACAACTGCAGCACTTCTGACTTTATTGGTAAATCAAACACAAGGAGCATGTATCAGGTCCACATTACAGTGAGTGAATGCTAAATATGGAGTAATTGTGTCACAGTGTGACCAAAGCATTCATGTACAGCCTTGAGGTGATGCTTTCCTTGTAACTAATGTAGAAATTAATTTTTGGGTGAGGGAGAAAACTAAAGGCAGTATGGCTGCACTTCAAGTTTTCCTTCTGTCTGCTTATCTCAAAGCCCAGAGAAAGAAGTTGTCTCTTCTTTATTGTTTTTCTGGTTTTGCTTTCATATCTTGCAGCAGTGTCTGTTTACAGCCTGCATACCTTCCTTTTCTTCTGAGCTGAATTAAGATGAAGTCTGGTTTGAATCATCCAAATGCCTTCACCCAAACCACTCCTGTGTGTTCAGAATTGAAGAGTGGGAATTATCCAGACATTTGCTGCTTCTTTCCCCCGCTTTGCTAGGCAGATGCAGAAGAGACACTTAGAGGAGGGTTCTCCTTCTCCTTGACCTCTTGGTCCTGCTCTGTTGGCCAGTGCAGCCCCTGTGTCCTTGTGCAGGACACCCGTGCTGAGGCTGAGCCTGGGCTCCTGCCCTAATTCTGGCACCTTCTTCCTGACACGCATTTTTGTACTATAATTAACTTAATTATCATATCATAAAGCAGCAGTATGATTTCTGTCTGTGTGCTTCGTGGTAGCCTTATAAAAACCAAATATTTTGAGAGGTAATTAGTCAGTAAGTCAGTGGGAAAACTGGGAGGTTGTGTTTTCCAGGAGTGGCATTCTCACTGTAAACGCAGTCACACATTGGATCAAATGGTTCTGGGGATGCTGTTTGAGAAACTCTGAGAATGACAATAGACTGTAAGTGGGCAGACCTCAGTGTTGTCAACAATTAAAAGAATTATATTAGCATATAGAGAATAACCCTTTCTAAATCACGTTCCTTTCAGGATCCTAGTTTCAGGAGCAAATGTGGAGTCTTGATACTGCTATGGAACAACTGTTAACTGCATAATGACAGTCACAGTGTGCAGAAATGAGTGGGGAGTGCTTTCATGGAAAGCATATTGTCATTTTCCTTGCATTGAAAGTCAAAGGCAATTAAAACATAATTTAATTAGAGAATATCTTATCAGCTGTAAAAAGTAAAATTGATTGATATGCAGTGTAGGGATAACTTGGCTGCTGCTATTTGTAAAGCGATGCTGAGGCTGACAAATTAGTCACTTGGTTTTTTTATTTGATAATTTCATGTATTTTTATATTTTCTTTCACCACTGAAAGCATTTAATTAGCTAATGTTTGATTGCTCATTGTTTAGAAATGGAAAATGTTAGAACTGTATTGTGATTTGAAGAGTTGTTGGCCTTGAGATTAAGCATCTTGCATGACTACATCCTGCTCTCTCATTACTAAAAATATTTATCTGATAACAGGATTTTTCCTATGATTATTTTTGTCTGTGTTACTGTCCAATAAGATGTTTTAGTCTCCAGCTTAAACATCACATGAAGCTGGAAACAGGTCAGCATAGCTCAGAGCAGCTCCAAATCAGTGAGCAATCTCCTCACTTGGAAGAATCTGGATCCCTTACCCAAGGGCTGCATTTGGCCGTGCAAGGAGGAGCCAGTCAGGAGGGATGAACACTGACAAACCAGCAAACCTCCTTCTGTTTTTAAAAAGCCACAAAACAAAAGAGATAGCCAATTTTTTTTATTCAAAAACATCCCTCTTACGTTCATTAAACCAGAAATTTGTTCTCAATCGTTTCTTCAATAGAGAGTTGCAGGGTGGTTCGAGTTAATAAATATTAACAAAATATCCAGGTGTCCGTTCTTTTCTGTTTTACTTTATTTATTTTATTTTTATTCTTTAAAAGGGGGAGAGTTGGTGACATAGCTTCATCTTTTTTTGGCTATCTCTAATATTTCTGTTCTGCTAAGAGAATACCAGCAGACTAATGTCCACATGGATTCCAAATTAATGCATTACTTCCCTCAGAATGAGCACTTCTACAAGGAAATCCTAGGACACTTTCAAAGGGCTGGTAAATTAATTAATTAATTAATAATTTAAATTAAAGTGGTCTTCCAAACTTGGCTAAAACCAGATGCTAGTGATTTAGGAGTAGGACTCCTGAACTGGGTAATGCCTCTGTCCATAGAACTTCTGTATTTGTAGAGATTAATGGGGTAGAGACAGAGATTAATCCTTGCTTGGCTAAAATAATATCTTCAAGGTGTTTTTTTTGTTTGGTTTTTTGTTTGTTTGTATGTGGTTTTTCTTTGGTTTTTTTTTAAAGGTTTCAGGTATTTTTTTTTTTTCTTTTTCCAGATACAAATCCATTCTTCTTGGGTCTACCAAAATCTTTTTGGAGTGTGGCAGCTGTGGTTTTTCCCTGCCAGAAAAGTCTCTATGGAGGCATTTATTCCTGTGAAGCCCAGTTTTCTATCTGGGCTTACTTCTTTCAAAGTGGAGACCCATAACAATTGAATGTGATTAATAAGGTAATTTCTGCTTTGCTCAAGGAAATGATATCAGTGCACGTGTGCACCTTTTTATACTAGAATCAATTTCAGAGGAGTTTTCTCATATTAAATAGGTTATGAATAAGAATGGTCTCATTTAGATGCAAGAAAATATACAGAATTCTGTATAAATATTCTAAGAGTCTGAGAAGGGAAAATAATTTGAAGAAGTAACTCATTAGGTCTGACTTCACAGTGATACATTTAATTTAAAAAAAGATAACTAAATCAATTAGTTGTTTCTGAGATTGTTGGAGAACTGCTCTCAGGGATATCAGATGTTATATATATGTATAAAAGATATGTAATATATATCATAATAATTCAATTGCTTTTGTGTGAACTGGTTGGAAAAAATTACTTCATTTGAAAAGTCACACAAAAATCTGTAACAAACCAGCAGCATGTTACTGGAGACTCCTAAGTACACTGCTAGAGATGTATATTAACTACACAGGCTACTGTAGTTGAAGATGGGCAGGGGGTTGGCCTTGATGACCTTTAAAGGTCTCTTCTCTCCCAAACTATTTGATGATCCTCTGATTCTCTGAACTAATACCACAGATTAATTTAAAAGTTTGTGAACAAAACCACTGAGAAAGCCTTTAGCTGCATTCAAAAGGAATGTTTCATGAACAGCCATGCAGTTAGAAGGTCAAAATATTAAAGAGATGAACCAGCAATTTGTTATTTCACCAACTGAAAGTAATCAACAAGCAATAGTTACACAGCCTGATAAAAAACCTCTCATTTTTGCTGCTCATTATAAATATCTCTATACTTCATGTACTTTGTACTGTGAATTTATTAAAAATACCTGAAAGCAGAAGGTTTGCCAAAAAGGCATGATCACCTTTAAATAAGTAACAAAACAACTTCTCAGAAGTGATGGCAGGCATGAGAAGTGTTCACATACTGTTAGCTCCCCTCCAATTAATTTTACAAGATGCTTAAAGCTCTCATGCTGGTCAGTGGAGATAAAGTCACCACAGTCTGTGTGTGAAGGTGCCACTGTTTTCCTTATTGCTGTTGAAAATATTGTTGAATGAGGGTGCAAAGAATTGAGAAACGATGCCAGTTTGTGGAATTAATTTTGTGCTTTCAGGTTATTTCACACAACTGGAGCTGGGTTCTGCCACTGCATCCACAAACAGCCTCCCCCCAGGTGCTCACACCAGAGGGCTCAAGTGTCTGCAGGAACACAAACTGTACTGTGAGGAAGAGAATAAGACTCCTAATTTAAAAGATCCAGCTGTATTTTTGAGTCTTCATTACCTTTACAGGGAGTAAAGGGCAGCTCTAAGCCAGCCAGCAAGATAAAAGCCTCCTCTCTTCAGTTACAAGGAGATCTATGAGAGGGAGAGCTGCTCTTTGCCTTATTATTTTGTGGGGATTTTTGTGGGGAAGATAAGGAATACCTTAAGCAACATATTACAGGAATCAAATTTACAAAAATATTTTAATTTTATATATTGATGATAAAAATAAATTTTTTTAGCCTAAAATTTCCCCTGGGGAAAAAAAAAGAAAAATATGTGATGTATGTGATGTAAAGACATTTCTCCTAAATAGATATTAAAGAAGAGTTGACTACAGACAAACAATAAATTCTGGGAATGCAGTTCTCTAACAGCCTGGAGGAGATGGCTGTTTTAAACAAAACAGAGTGGTTTAATGAGCCAATGTACATCTGGGAGGCTGAAGAATGCTGGCAATGTCCACCTTGGTAGCAACAATCACACAGTCCAAATCTGTGTTTGCCCAAATCTCCCTTTCCTATTTAAAAATCCTTCTCAAATCATCTGATGCTAGCAGGAGCATGTCAGATGTTGTTATGAATTACATAGGATTAAAAAAAAATATTGAGGGGAAGGCTCTGCATGGTGACAGAATGTGTTTTGAGTATGTAATGTTTCTTTTGAAAATTGCAGAACTATTGGGTCTCTACTGATGTGACCAGTTCCTTAAAAAATGGTTAATACTTCCTAAAAACCCCCTGCAAATAAGAACTTAGAGCAGGCAGTAATGTATTTTGATGCATATTTCACTCAGAAGGACCCCAAAGCCCAACACAAACACTCCAGATCATGCCCTGCTGTAGGCTCAGGGATAATCACTGCTATTGAAAGGAACTCAGTCCCACGTTCCCAGGGACAGCTTTCTAACAGAGTACAAGAAATCCTCAAAAGTTCTGTTAGGTGATGGCAGATCTGACCAAAATGGGGATGGATTTTTGGCCAAGAAACTCAATACAAAGGCAAATAGAGAAGAGCAGTGTTAGTCAAACAGAAGTTATTGGGCTCGGGGCTGAGTAAATGGATGAAATGACAGGATGTGCCAGGGAGAAGGTCAGGTTACACAGGGAAATGATCCCCTTTGGCCCTCAGCAGGTGATTCTGTGAAACCCCTCTCCTCCTGCAGCTCTGTAATGCCTGTACCACTATTGATTTATTTGTAAGAGACCACGCACAGTAATGATACCTGTGCATGGTTACTGACAGCATTTGGCCATGAATTATGTCAGTAAAAACGTGTTTAAGTAGGATTATGACTTGCATGTTTTTAATTTCACGGTGAGGTCAAGGCCTAAGGAGGAGAACAGTCACATTAATTTCCTAATGGGAACGCATAAAGTGCATTTTGTTTCACAGTTTCCCACCATTGGTATTACCAGTGCAGCTTCTCTGTAGCAATAAAAGAGCTGGAACAGAAAAGTCCCAGGAGCTGTAACAGTGACATCAGAAATGTGTGGGTTTTTCAGAGCCCACAAACTGGCACTGTGGTGTATCCTAACATTCACATCACAGCTCTCACTAAGGAGGGACTGCTGATGGCACTGGGAATTTCGATAAGAAGTCCATTAATGTTGGCTCATGATGATTTACAGATGATCTCTACGCAAGTTAAATGTTTACAAAGAAATTAAGCAGTGTCATAAAGTATGACCACGGTTCAGAGCTCACCTATTTCTGATTCTGACTTCTGACTCTGTAAAATGGACATTTATTGTGTACTTCATAAAGTGATGAAGATGGCTTTTT
The DNA here is from genome assembly GCA_013400955.1 of Drymodes brunneopygia. Classification (NCBI taxonomy): domain Eukaryota; kingdom Metazoa; phylum Chordata; class Aves; order Passeriformes; family Petroicidae; genus Drymodes; species Drymodes brunneopygia. The sequence goes on from VZTZ01050764.1 coordinate 671,612, forward strand.
GCTTTCTAGCAGCATTAAGAAAAAAAGAAAACTAGTAAATTACAATATAAACATCCTGGAGACCAAACCATAAAGTATTGCAGCCAAGCAGAGCCTACTGTTCCACATAGGTGCATTTTATTTTATATGCACGTTATAAAACTGGTGTTGAAAGAAGTCTGTGTCATACAAACTTGTAATATCAAATATTAATTTTTGATAATAACACAATGCAACTGAAAATCCATCTGAATATACAGAGGGGAAAATCTTGCATTTATATTACTTATATCCCTCTGCTCTTCGAAATATTTTGGGTGTTGAGTTTTTACAGCTTTTCCTCATTAACCAATTTTCAAAATAAAATCCAGAAAGATACCTGAAGCTGTTCACCAGTATACAATAGTTATTTGTATTTGTCATTCCCTGCTTTCTTCTATAATTAAACACAGTATCATGATATTTGAAGGGATGAGGGGGGAAAGCCTTTAAATATATACCAGAAACCATACCAGCCCCAAAGTCAGGAAAATCTGATTTATTTTCTAAAGACTTATGGTCTCCTATAACAAATATCCATGTTCAATTGTATTAATATCATTATTTGAGCCAGAAATATTGCTTTAGCAGGCAATCTGTCCAATAACATTTGCAAACATCCCACAAAGGAGATTTTGGTTAAAAGAAAGTGTTTGCCATACATATTTTATTGCTACTCTATCAGTTTCTGGTTTGTTATTTTTAAAAAGATATTTGCTTGGCTTAGTCTTCACCTATTTGCTGTTCACTAGTCAAAGCAAATAACAAATTGGAGTCATGTGATAATGTCAAAGCTGGCTGACAGGATAAGCAAAATTATATAAATGACCACTGAGGCATCAATTGTAAATAACTATCAAACATAAATACATGGTTAAGGTATGAATATAGGTTACGTTTGTGTCAAACTGCACCAAAAGACTCACACAAAAGACTCAGTGAAATCACAAACTAGGATTTTTAGAAGTTTACCAATGTTGCCCCAATGAAAACTACAGTTTTTAAAATAGTTGTTTTCTGTTGGCATATTCTAAATAATACCATTTTATAGTAAAAACAACTCATTTAAATATTCTAACGTTTAGCAAATGGACTAAAGAGTGTTTCCAAATGACTGGTCAATAGCCTGTCATTCTGTTTACTTGGCATTTCCAAAGGATTGATCAGATATTTTATCCACATGTTGAAAGTTGCAAGTGGTAACCATTTGACTGGATAAAATCCTATGGATTAAAAAATGAACAGATTAAACGTTTACAGTTTTAGTTTCATAGTTTAATAAATCTTTACAATTATACTAGCAATGAAAATAGGCAAGGTAAGGCTTGTTTCTGAAATAGTACCTTCAGTTACACCAGCAAACATTTATTTAAGATGTTGAGGAGTATCAGAGGCTTTAGAGAAGTCCAGATAAATATCATCTGTAGCCCTTCCCCTGCACTCACTCTATCAGAAATGCTCAGGACAATTCTTCTGCAGTTTCTAAAGGGATAATTAGTTTTCAGTTCTGAAATCTCACCATGTATTTCTGCCTCTCAGATGAAAGGACAGGAACAGCATGGCAATTCTAGGAGAAAAGAAATATCTCCCCCCTTGAACCCAGTGCCTGCACAGACCCTGTCCTGCTCTTTCAGGCATGAGTGAGCACTTCAGGGATGCTCACAAAGCACCAGCTCTGTCCTCTGTAGGTTTCTCTATCTGCTGTAGGTTTCTGAAGCAAGAATCCTGGTCCTGGTTTGGATTATTGCCTTCTTCCAGCACGTTCAGCTGTGGCTGGAATATGTGAAAACACAGGAGGATAACTAGAGGGGAGGGCAAAAATGAAAAGCATGTCTGATACCCTGAGGCATCCTTTGCCACGAGACTGCTGGCACACAGTGGCCCTTGGTGGTCTCTACAGGCTATTTCTTGTTGAAGTCTAGCACCAGGAGGATTTTCTTTGCAAGTTTTTTCCAGGAATGTTATTCAGAGATAGGAGATACTTCACTGAATTTCATCTTAACAAGCTATGATGTTAAATAAAGCACTGAAAATCTTAATCAAAGTTATGAGTATCAACAAGAAGCAAAGTAGCTAATAGATTAACTGCTGAACAAAAGTTTTCTATGATTAATTATATTATAGTGCACTAATTTAGTTTCCTCGATCTGTAACTTCAAATATCTATACTAATTAGTTGCCAACCTACAATATAATAAATGAGATAATGAAATAAAGATGTTTTAAATATCCATTTCTATTACATGCAGTATTCGAAGCATGTTAACAGACAGACAAGATGAATTATGATTATTTTTTTCTTAAGGATGTATTAGCATATCATTATGTACATGAATGCCAAATCACAAGAATAATGCTCAATTACTAAATCCACAGGAATTTGGAAATAAAACAAAATGCTGCACATCAGATGAAGGCTGGCATGGGTTAAGTTTACAGAGACATCACACCTTTCTCCATCACATTTTCACCTGCTCATGTGATGCACACTTCTGCTTTGATGGAAAATTCCTTTGGGTCTTCTTGGTGTAAAGCTGTTGGTGCTTGCAGCAAAATTTGCAGAGCAAGTGGTGAACAGAGAATGTTTTTACTCAGTTGTTAAACCAGAGAAATATCCACAGCATTTTTCACAGTTCATGAAAGGGACCATCAATTTCTGTTAGCTTTGTTCAATTTGGGAACAAGTTATACAAGCTTATTTTCTTCTATGATTTTGGTTGGGGGGAAAAAAAAGAGGTTTTTTCTGAATTTGTTTCAGAAAACTGAGGTCTTGGGTTCCAAATTTAGACTGGAGGAATTGCAATATTCCCCGTGGAAGCTGAAGAAACTCTTAAGGAGCCTCAGACTGAGGCAGTATTATTTATTTTCCTGAAAGCAGTGATGACAGTCAAAGCACGAGCAGTGTGGCTTGTTTTATGCATCAACCTCACATGTTTTCCTGTCAGCTTTGCAGTTTGTCATCCACAGCTTTGCCTCCAAATAGCATGAACTTTGAGGACAGCAAGCTGAAATGAAAGACTCACTGCCTCCCAAAGAGAAGAAACAAGGCCACCAAGGAATAGCAGAATATCTGTTTATTCCACTTTATTCCAGCCTAAGTTGTGGAAAAATATTTCATTACTAGTAGAAACATAACACAATTCTGTTAATGGTACTGTAATTTGTTGTTACTATTTGGAGTGAATCTGTGAGTAATCTAACTCATGTAACAGATGAAATCATAAAAGAAAATACTAAATGCAAAATCTGATATACAAAAGCAAAGAATGAGCTGGAACAGCTGCAATAGCTTATTATAAATACTTGTCAGGATTGTTCAGCTCGAGCAGTGTGTGCCAGCTGGAGTGCAGTTGTTCTGAGAGGGAGGTGAGCTGTCCCTCCTCTCTACGTGGGGAGCAACGCAGCTAAGTGAGCATGAAGGCACAGAATGCCCTGGTATTTACTGCACTGTTTTACTGCTGGAAGGATTCTCCGGGGCAGAAATGTGTTCCACCCCTTCAGGCTGCCAGAGCAGTGCCTGGCCAGGCTGGAGCACACAGGTGAAGTTCAGGCTTCTATCACTGCAATCCTTCTATAAACTTTATCAGTTGCTGGGGTTGTTTTCCCTCCAACAGGTGCGAGCTGCAGGTGTGTGGTCAGTGCTGCACTCTGGGTACCACCTGCAGAATCTTCTCCTCTCTCTGCCAGGGATTGAGTGGCTGGGAATTGTTCCTGCCCTGAGCAGCTGCATTGTGATGGGACACATCCCACTACATCCCCCTTACAACGTCCCCTGTCAGGTTAGCATGGACAGCATTGGTTTGCAAGGTGATAAAGATTCGGGTCATGTGAATTGGAGAAGGAGATACAAACATCTGATATCTAAAATAAGTGCAAGAGGGCTTTTTCATTAATTAAAACTGGCATACAGTGAGTTTATTAGACTGAAGTTCTATAGCATGTCAGCATTATGTTGGAATCATTTAAAATATGCTGAAAACACAGCAGGAGACTAAGTTCACACAGGCTTGCAGTTACACTGGTCAAACAGCACTAATCAAACTGTTTTATTTGAGGTTTGATCTAAAGCCCATGAGAGTCTGGCTATTGCATTTGGTGGGCATGGAGTTCAGCCCTTGATGAAACAGCACTTGATCCTTGTATAATTCCATTGCTTACATTACTTGCTGAATATATTATTTCTTCGATAATTCTTTATAAGTAACTACCAATAGGTATAACATTTAAAAACCTCAGACCACTTATTCCTGTTGTTTTCCTTTTCAGCTCTTTCAAATCCTGTTTATTTCTGCCTCCCTGCTGCCCTAGTATCAGGGAAAAAAATGGAGTTTTCCAGTAACAAGAAACATTTATGATACCACTGAAAGGCTTTCGCATGCTCTTCACTACAACGCATCACATCTCTAATGTTCATTTTAGAAATGCTCTTTTAGCCACTGGTGTTTTATTAAATTAACTGCTGTAGTGTGACCATATTTTATTGAGAGTTGCAGGTATGTCAGCTTAAAGGTGACTTCTGCTCTTTTCACTACATTTGCCAGTGTCTGGTCATTTTGATCACTGTCATTGCAGTCACACAGAGTCAGAGACTGGCTGAGGTTGGCAGGAACCTCAGGGATCATCTTGTCCCTGCTCAAGCACAGCCACCTCAGAGCTGCTGCCCAGGACCACACCCAGACAACTCCTGAATGTCCCCAGGAGTGACCATCCCACAGCCCTGCAGGGACCCTGCTGCAGTGCTCAGTCACCCCCACAGGAAAGCACAGAGCCTCCTGCATTTCCCTTTGTGCCCACTGCCCCTGGGCCTGTCACTGGAGCATCACTGGAGACAGCCTGGCTCCATCTCTGTCACACCCTCACATTCCCGAGATCCCCAACATTCCCTTGGACAGGCTGGACAGCCTGAGCAGTCCCAGCTCTCCTGTGGAGATGATTCCAGCCCTTCAGCACCTTCCTAGGCCTTTCCTGGACTCTCTCCAGTACCTCCAGATCTCTTTTGTACTGGAGAGCCCAGAATTGGACACAGTGCTCCAGATGCTACAAGGATAACATTTACTCACAATGATACATAAACTAAAGCGTAATGGTACTGAATTATGAGAACCTATAGGTTCATAGGTAAAAAAAATAGCAAAAGTAGAGTTGGAAATTTGTACATACACACACGAAGGGAATGAGATTTCAGGTGCATAACTGAGTATATAATACAGAAAACTTTTTGCATGCTAAATAATAGAATAGTAAGCATGTCTGTGGTGGAGAGAATGAAAAAAGGCAAATCATCCATTAATAAGTATCCATTTTCCCTGAAAAATGCCTAATTATTCAGCAGAATAATTTGATGTTCTGTATTAAGCTAAGAGGCACACAAATTTAAATACCCCCATCAATGGGCTCAGTTCAGTATTCCCTGCTCACTCCCACCAAAACATTCCCAAACCTCAGCAGAGAATTTCCTTCAGATCAGCTAATAATGTTCTGTACCCTGCAAATGAGCCCTTAAATCTCTGAAGTTGATTTTTCTACCAAACCACAAAACTGTCTTTCTATCCTTCTGCTAAGAATCGTCTCTGCCCACATACTTTACCTCTTGCATATGTCAAGGTGTAACTCAATCAAAGCTAAAGAATGAAAATATCACAGTTTAGGGCAAAGAAAAGGAAAAACAAAACTAAAAAACAAAACCAAAAACAAAAAAAAAGAAAAAATTTAAGTCTTTAATAAAGATACTCAAAGCCAATGAGAAGTACATATATTTCAGGTGAAAGGAAGCTCAAATTGGAAGCCCATAGAAACACTTGAAAAGCAGCTGGTCACAGCCACAAAACAACCAGAGAAAAACACTTCCAGGCAAAGCAGCAAGCCTGTAAGGGAGACAGTGGATCTACTGAACGAACAGCAATTGAAAGGAGCCACTGTGTAGAAAAGTGGCATTGCAGGGTAGTTAAATGATAAGTCTGTAAAGCTTGACCCAAAAAATATTGGAAAAAACTAAATACATCAAAAGCTAATGGTCCATAATGCTTGATGCCAACAGGATGAAATCAAGTAAAGGAAAGGGATGAAACAAGGGTCAATGACAAATTATGGTATGGTATTAATTTTAGGAAAATAAAGGCAGGGAGGATTTAGCCACACTAGAAGATCGTGCACTGATTAACAGTAAATTGGTAACTGCAGTAGCTTGGAAGTTAACAGCCCTGAATAATAATGAACTTAAAAAGTAAGTAGCTGAACTTCTCACAAGGTATGCTGTTTATTTTTATATCAGGGAGAAATGGAGAGGGTAAAAATGTTTCTGTCTTAAGAAGTAAGACAAGCAAAGTCTGCATCAATGTCAGATAATTGATGGAGTACTTGAAGGACATATATTCATCAAACACCAAAACAGTGCTGTGAGAGGGTCAAACATCTTTAATCTCCAATTTACTGTATGAAATGAAGAAGCATTCAATTGGAACATGCAGAGATCACATTCCACATACTCTAACACATTAGATGCCAGTGAAATTAGCTATGAATTTGCCCTAGAAAATATAATGTGTGTTTTAAGTTGCACAATATCTACATTTGCATCCTAATCCTTTTTTTTTTTCCCACCTAAGATCAGCTTCTGCTTGAGTACTCTAGAAAATAGATCTTAATGACTGTAGGATTTTGACCACAACTGAGATTATTTGACAATGCCACCCCTATCATGGGACAAGGAGAAGGGAGGGTTATTAGAAGCCACACTTTTAACCTAAGTTTTTTCTGGTCTTAGCATGTATTTTGTGTCTGTAACAATGTTTTCATGTGGTTTAACTTGATCCTCAGTGTCCCTTTGGCCCAAGTGGGCACCTCGCAGGCAGCCCCTGCACAGAGGGGAGGTGACAGCCCTGGGCAAAGCCAGCTGCCAGCCTGCCTGGTTTGGCTCTGAGGAAATCTCTCTGTGCCTGAGAATGGGGCCATGCCAGGCTCATCCCACTCCCTTTGCAGTACAGATCCCTCTCCGCGTGCATTGCATTTTTACCCAGTAACCATTTAACACAAAGCACAGACCCAGGGCAGAGATAAAGCTGAAAGGAAAGGCTTCCTGTGCTGCAGACCATGCTGCTTCTGGTGCCCTTTCTTAACTGAGGAGTAAGGCTTGAACTCCCTTCTGCATCATGGCAGAACTTCAGCTGGGGTGTGAGAGCAATGTGAGTGAAAAGACCATGAACTCACGCTCCCCATTTCCTGGGAGAAAGCTCTGGTTTTAGCAGATGAAGCAATGGTGTTGTTGTAGTCATGATAAATTAAGGGTACAAGCAAAACTTGCAGGAAAAGTTATCTTTCTAAGATTAACTGAGGCAGTGACACGAAAGCCACTCCCCATTTTCAGGTCTGGAGGTTTGCTGGTAGGCAGGATGAGCATTGGTACTGACACCATTGCCTTCCAGTGGGTGACAAATTGATATGGGGGGCTGTCAGAGCATCCATCAAAGGCAGGGCTAGGAAGGGAGACAGATCAGCCCCAAATCATAACTCCATTCCCTCTTCCAAATCATTCTACATCATCATCTCTAATCACCTCCAGGCCAGTGATGAGCATGCATTAAGCCCACTTATGCAGGCTGTGTTAAGTATGATTACACATCACACTGCAAGGTTACATGAGATATGTGGATTGATGGATGGCAGAACTCCACGTCAAGGCACAAACATTCATTTGACAGTTGCAAGGTTTTGAGGTTTTTTTTACTTTTTACATGTTTGAGGTGAAGGTAGTTTAAGTATAATTTTTTAACACCAGGGCATACTATCCTAGCAGGCCTGGGGAAATACAGCACTGTCCAAGGGATTCTTTCCAGCTCATCATGGGGATAACAAGATACACTTTCACTTGGCTAAAACCCGTCTGTCAGGGAGCTGGGGAGATGAGTCTGCAGAGAGGGAGGGCATTGCATGCTCAGCCTTGCCCAGGGAGGCTCCGTGTGAGCAGAACAGCCCTGAGCTCCATCACTCAGCCCCTGGGGCAGTTTGCTCTCATCACTCAGCGGGTCCAGGGGGTCCCAGGGGTGCAGAACCCACCCATCAGAGAAGGAGAAGAGAGGCAGAAACACCTGACACAACCTGCAAAGTTCTGCACAACCTGAGCAGGGCTTTTCAGGAAAGCGTTTTTTGATTTCTATTGCTATACTTATAAGTTCATTACTGAATGTAACGCTTAGATTCCATTTTTTGATACGAACAATAACTTATTTCTTAGCCAGTCTCTCCTGCAGCCAATAACTATTGTCTCTTTTGTAAACTGCAGCCCCTCTTGTTGCCAGTAATATGTGATTTGGGGGAATGATTTAAATGACAAAATGCAACAACAAAAGAAATGACACAATATAAACTAATCTTTAATAACTAAAAAGACCTTTAATTAAAATTGCTTTCAATTCAGGGCCTACGGTTTTCTTTAACCAGCTGCCCTATGAAAGTTATTACCTAAAGTTTTCATTTTCCCAGTACACAGCTGCAGAAAAGATTTTATTCTGGTGAATGGAGGGCTGAACAACAGCAAGGACAAAGCTCACTTAAACTAACAATGGAGCCATGGCAAAAGTCATAACCTTCTGCTGTCTTAGGGGAAGCACACTTTCTGAATATAATCTCTCTGATTATGCCTAGTATGCAAAATGCAGTTTTATAGCTGCAGCTCAAATAGATTTCAGTATTTCTACTGAATACTAATCACTGATGCAAAAAACGTACAGCTCCCTCAAGGCATTTCAAAAATCTTGATTATTTAATCAGTGCTCTTGATTTATAAGGCGAGCTGGTTGATGACTACGAAAATGTGACACATTGGACACTATCCAGATGGAATGCCAGTTTTCATTTGAGGTTAAAGAGGTAAAACTCTACAAGAGAGGTTTTCCAGTACCCTGGACCAGAGCTAGAGTTATATCAGATGATAAATAAAACCTGGCAGTTTGGCTTGCACATAATATTAAAACAGAAACTTCACTGAATTGTCAGTTGCAAAATGAAGTAATCAACTTTCTTTCTGATTATTCTCCATTTCCACTATGGACTTTTTATTTATTTCATGTCTTCCATTTTAATGTCTTCTTATCTTCTTAAACAGCACTACTTTACCTTTTTACAAATATATAAGTGGTGAGTGCTGCCTCTTCATAAGCACTGATTTCCCAACCAGCTGGATGCAAAATTTGAACAGCTCAGTTTCTTTTCCCTATAACCACACACACACACACACACACACACATATATGTGTGTATATATATATATGAATTTGAAATATTTTAATCTATATCTCTATAGAGAAAAATAGGTTTAGGTGGATATAACAATAAACTCTTGCTTTAAAATGCAATGGAAGTGCCAAAAATTTTTAAGAAACTGATGCATAAGTTACATTAATTTCTGAACAGGTTTACTTTTGAGTTCCTTGGGCTTTTACAGTCCCATGCCCGTCTTTAATTGTCATCAATGATTTTCTTCTTTCTAAAGAAGGATTCCATATGAAATTTCCAATGTTTTTTCTATTAAGATTTCCAAGAGCAGAATGACTTCAGAATGAGACAGCAAAGAATTAAATTCTTCTTTACAGCCTCATGCCAGGCCTGGCCCCTAGAAGCAAGCATCACTTTGGGCACATGATTATGTGGATATAGAGGACAAATGTTTCAAACTCATCTTGAAGGTGTGGCCCTTGCTGGAAGCAGTGACCAACTCTCAAAGCAAAGTCACAACTACAGAGAGCTATTTTACCCAAATCTGTGTTGGTGCTGCAGCTGGGCAGCAGCAGTGAGCACCCAGAGGTGGTAATGGTGCACCCAGAGGTGGCAGAGGAGCATGCAGAGGTGGCAGTGAGCACCCACAGGTGGCAGTGGAGCACCCAGAGGTGGCAGAGGAGCATGCAGAGGTGGCAGTGAGCACCCACAGGTGGCAGTGGAGCACCCAGAGGTGGCAGAGGAGCATGCAGAGGTGGCAGAGGTATACCTAGAGGTGGCAGAGGAGCACCCAGAGGTGACAATGAGCACCCACAGGTGGCAGAGGAGCACACAGAAGTGGCAGAGGTGTACNTGAGCACCCAGAGGTGACAGTGAGCACGCTGAGGTGGCAGTGAGCACCCAGAGGTGGCAGTGAGCACCCAAAGGTAGCAGTGAGCACCCAGAGGTGGCAGTGAGCACCCACAGGCAGCAGTGAGCACCCAGAGGTGGCAGTGAGCACGCAGAGGTGGCAGTGAGCACGCAGAGGTGGCAGTGAGCACCCAAAGGTAGCAGTGAGCACCCAGAGGTGGCAGTGAGAACCCAGAGGTGGCAGAGGTCCCCAGCCCGTGCCAGCAGAGCTGTGTCTCAGGGAGCCAGCCTGTGCTCTGTGCCAGTCTCTGCTCTGTCCCAGCCTGTGCTGCATGTCCTGGTTTGTGTTTCTATCTGAGTGATAAAGCCAATAATGAACACAGATAACCACAGCCATGGCCCGTGGGCAGCCTCCCAACTCAGCAGCACTGCACATGCACTGACCTCCAAGGATAACCCCAGGGAAACTTGGCTTGGAGCTTAAAAGCATCCTCACATCCCAGTGCAATCCTCTGAAGCCTTCTAAACCCAAAATGATGAAAATTGGAATCAAAATGTGGGAATTTTGGTGAAAAGTTTCACCAGACATAAGCATTAAAAGTATGAAAAGTCATCGTACCGACACACTGAAAAGCTACTAATACTCATAAAACATTGTTTCCATTCCTCATGTTAAAAACTTTGCTAGAAAATCCATCAGTCTGGATTCCAATGGCACAACAAAAGGAGTCACAGGAGCGTGTGTGGCTCCTGTCCCCACCACACCTCCCAGAGCAGGCAGACGTGTGTGGCAGCTCTGCCCACGTCAGCAGCCCCCTGTGCCAAGGTGCTCCCCCAGCTCTAACAGTGACACTGTCACCTCCACACAGGCCTGGCATCCTGGCAAAACTGCACATTTGTATCCTGCTACGAAGCCAAAACATTTTAATAACTGCGAGAGTTCACTTAGCAAATCTGTGTAGTTTGGGTTTGTGCCCTTTTTAATTCTTTCTCTGTACGTGTAGGGTTTTATCATCTGAAGCTTTTTGAAAGAATATCTCACTTGACTGGACCTGTGGGTAAGACAATCATGGGGCAGTTCAAATAGCTGCATTATTCCATTTTCTGTCAGGAATCCAAAAAATCTGCTTGAAACACAGATGGCTATTTCCCTGTCATCATCCACCTCCTCCGCTGATCTCCTCGCCATTTCCACCACACTTCTCTGTGTCAGTATTCCCGAGCAGGGAAGCTTTGGCACCTTCTATTTGCAGGGAAGAGCTGCAAACTGCTCCCTGAGGGTGTTCTGAAGGTGGATGAGAGTCCTGCTGCAGACAGCACTGCTGGGTGACTGCCTCGGGCTCGGGGTACTGCAGGCACAGTGTCACAAACACATCCCAGCTCCTCCAGGCCTTGTGCCACGAGTGCAGCGTGACACAAATGGCTTGCAGGGATTGTGCCCCATGTCCCAGCCTTGCATGGCAGCAACGCTGGAGCCAGAACTGGCCTGTGCAGGTTGGTGGCTGCATGGAGGGGAGGCTGCTGGGCAAATCATGACCCCAACAGAGATGGAATTTCTGTTTGCACAAAGCACATGACACCATTGCTCCTCCAGTCTTGTCCTTCCCCTGTGTCCCACGAGGCCTCACTACAAGCAGCCATGCCAAGGCATCCAAAAGCCATTTCATAAAAGGCTTCAAAGGTTTTGAACCTAGAAAAGGGCATCAGGAATATCCTCCTACTACCATGCCTTTCTGTTTCTCCTATTTAAATTGGGCCAAAATTTCAATTCTCCTTTGCTGGATCAAGCTAAGCTAAGTTAAAACCTGTTCTAGATCCACCTGGACTATGAATGGGATGTCCCTCTGCCACCAGGACACTGACTGCCACCAACCTCTCTACATCCAGCTACAGTCACATGTTGTGTAATCAGCTATTTACTCTTGAGCCTTCTACTTCCCTCTTCATTCCTATATGCACCTCTCCACCTTCTCAAACTACTTTTTTTTTTTTTTAATAAAAAAAATAAACCCTAAAACATTCTTGGCAAAACATCTCATAAGAATTACCTACTGGATAGGGTTTGTGGCTACCAAGCACAGAAAATGATCTGAATTCCATGCACCTGACACCAACAGAAGGCTATAGATCCATTAGGTCACAACAGAGAGATGATGTATCTCAAGAAATTTTGGACTACAATTTTTAATGTGTGGGTGAGTTTACAGGGAAGCTGAAAACATCATTATTCTTAAATGTTTTTAAACCAACAACAGTGCAAAAATCCATGTTTAAAGAATTTTTCTGTTTCTTTGCTGCACCCCACACTGCTGTACCTGAAACAAGAAATTGGGGTTTTTTTCCAGTTGACAACTGTGGGAGGAAAGATCACACAGACTTTCTGTTCTTCAGAGGAATTGGGTTTAAATACACGATCAGCATTTTTGACTCTGAACAAAAGAACTTGTTACAGAAATAAAAAGCAATATCCTAATACTGCCTCACAAAATACTGCTTCACAAAAATTACCCACAGCAACATCAATACAGATAAAAGTTGTACCTGAAAACATTATACACACATAGGATTTTTAGTGCAAATACAAATAAATTCCTATTTTCAACAGTTATGTTGATTCCAATCTGTGTCCCACATGTAGGGGTATCCTATTTGAATACAGGTAGTAGGAAAACAGGCTATTCCTTTCCAGAATTTATTCATGCATCATATATCATTAAAATGGAAAGTAACAATAAATGGACTTTATTAGCGGGAAACCTACAATTTTTTTAGGATAACAAAAGGGCAATAACATTTCAATCACTGGGGAATTTGAATGTTTCTGAAAATATACTGTAATATATGTATTAAAAGCAGGGAGAGATAATCTATCTCCTTCCAGACAGATTATTCTGATTTTCAAGGACAGAGAACTGAGACTTTATTCCTTCAGTTTACACACACACCTTTGCCAGAAATAATAACCCACTTCAAAGGCAAGAAATTTCATAGTACTTAATTATGTGGCCTCTAACATATCATGCTGACTGAATTCATATGATCTTATATATTTGGCCATCAAAAGCCCTTTATTTTTTCATAATTAGAAACATAGATTCAATGCAACTTGCCGAGAAAATAAATTAAATCCACATACATCACCTCTGAGCAGTAGCCCTGATTGAACAGGGCTGTTTAAATCTCTGTGGTTGGCAGTGTTCATCAGTGAATTTGTTTACAAAGTGGAAAGAATGAGATGCTGTCAAAGAATGAAAAATAAAAGCTGGATTTCTTGGGAGGGAGACATCCGTCTTTTTCTATTTGCAAATGCTGACGAGCAGGGTTTAAGGAGGGCTAATGTCACCCATTCATCTTAATTAAAGAGTTAATTGCTCGTGTATCCTGATTTGGTTAGCTGATCCTAGGAACATGGAAAGCGTTTGCTTCCACGTATTTTATTGACTGCTGTAATGACATCATCAGCACGAGCCAGGATTTATTCCTGCCTCAGCCCAAACTCGGGACTTTAATAGGCTCCTACATGATAAAACTTTCAAGAGGGAAGGAGTTCTTTAGCACGGCACAGAATACCGAGAGGTCTGTTCAGACCCTGTTAAAATGTCTCAGTTCAGCTGTCATTGAAGTATTACTTCAAAGTCTAGAGTCACGAAGATAAGTAAAAAGTAATTTTAAAGACTAGTTCTCGGCAAATGTATATATGGAAATAGCATAAACCATCAAAAAATCACATGGCCAATAGAAGCAAGAGACTTATTACTATTCCATTTTTCCCATCTGTAGTCATAGTCAAGTAAGCACTGACACAAAAACAGACAGGTGAGGTTCACAGCATATTCTAGGGATTAAACACCAAATTGGATTAATCCTGTGTTTTACAACACAAAGAGGGGAAACTCAGATCTAAAGAGAGACCAGTTAAATAACTACAAAGTCTCTGAGGTTTTTCTCTATAATGTCTTTAACATTTACTGCAATTCCTGATGTTATTTCTTAAAGATTCTTCCCAAATATTAAATTAAATTTTACACAAGAGGAAAATGGACAGTGCTAGTGCTTTTTGATTGATCAACTATGTGGTACTTAAAAATTAAAGAAAAGAATCCATTACAAAACATAATACATTGCATTCGCTCATCCTGGTAATGAGTCTTCAGAACTGATCTATTTATGTTCTGCTGCTTTCAGGGATCAATTTCTGTTGCTAATAACACCCATAACTTACACAAAGGGTGGAACAGCCTCTGAGAAGCACCACACACCAAACAGAACTCACTGGAACACAGGCACACTTGCTGTGAGCACACACTTGGTTTGGGAACAGTCCCAGGGCAGCTCCTGTGCACTCTCCTGAAATATCTAGAAGGCACTAAGAATACTGTGATGAGGTGCTACAGCTCATCTAGTTTTATGTACTTCACAGTGGACTTCACTTTGAGGGGTTTTTAATGCAGTTTAAGCTTTTAAAATGACTGGTTCAGAACCAGTACTGGCTCCTGTGCTTTCTCTGACACACAGGAGACTTTAATATTGATGGGGTTTCCATGTTTTCCCAGAAGTCTTTATGTAAAATATGATTAAAAAATATCTAATGATCTCTGCACTACAGGAACACAAAAATACATTGCCCCTCCCATGGGACAGCATCAGGACCAGGACACAGAAGTGAGTGTGGTGCAGTGGGCTCATGTTCCCAGAACAAGGGAGCCAGCCCCAGGAGAGGAGCCAGCCTGCCTGGGCAGCCTGGTGCTGCCCCCAAACAATCAGCCCTGCTGAGAAGTCACAGGATCATGCTCCAGAAGCTGCTGTGCTTTTGGGTGTCCAGCTCAGTGCCATGTGGCTCAGGGGCTCTCCTCCAGCCAGCCCAAGCACCTCTGCAGTTACACAGGAGTGCATGAAGAGAGGGAGCAGCACTGGGGAGCAGCAGATTTGCTGGCTGTCACCAACCCCACAAGTGCCTGCTTGGGTGACCTTTAACGAGTGCTTTCAGCTCACTCTGTCCCAGCTATTCCCCAAAGCACCTGTATCTCCTCTCAGAGACCTTTGGAGGTTCATTGATGGGAAGGTGCTGGCTGTGAGTTCAGCAGTGCTGTTATTTCTGAACAATTCCCTGCTGGAGAAGGCAGCACGAACAATGTGTGGGGTTACAAACAGGGGAGAGGACAACAACTGAGGCTGGATGAGACCTGAGGGAGCTGACTGTGCCAACCCTGAGCTCAACACAGGGGTTGTTCCAGTCTTGAAAGACTGCAGGGATGGACACTCCACACCCCCTGGGAAACCTGCTCCACTGCTGGACTGTCCTCAGAGCGAGGGTTTCTTCTTGATGTCAAAGCCCATGGATATGGAGAAGGTGGCCATGACAGCAGAATTTCTCACTAGAGTTTAGATGTTACTCATCATCTTTCGCAGGTCAGCCCCAATTAAAAAAACCCAACTTTTTAAATTAAAGATTGTTCCAATTTTATTTGCACGCCAAGAAAAATACTCATCCAACCTTTTTTCATACACTTCAGTCTGTTTAGTGCAGAATCCCTAAGAATGACGAGAACAAAATTAATAAACCTCTCTGCCACTTGGGACCCTGTGGAACAGCATCACAGAATCCCTTTTACATCAGCCAGGGCCAGGGCAGCCTGACAGTGCTGTGCACAGGAGCCCTGAGCTCCTGAGGCACGGACACCTTTCCTGAGATCAGAGGTCCCTGTGCCACCCTCCTCCCCTGGGCCTCTCTGTGGGGTGGTGCAGCCAGCAGGGAATTGTTCACACCATGTCAGAGTCTTCAAACCACCCCAGGGCTCTTCCAAGATATTAAATATACAGGCCAGGGGCCTTGGAAACACTTTTACTGACTGTAAGTTTTTTATTAATTTGAAGTCTCTTCTGTTATTGCCAGTTTGTTTTCTCATGCCTATGCATAAACTACAAAGCTGTTTCATAAACACTTGGAAAAGCAAAAAATGTCCTTGGACATAGACTAGATTAGGAATAGTGACTGTCCCTTTTGAAAACTACTTTACATAACATTAAAACAGAATATCACTAAAAAGAAAAGTGCAACATTTTGTTGTTCAGTGGAAACACCTTGGATAATGCTGAAATAAAATCTCTACTGGCTCGTCAAGTAGTTAGTTCAGTTGTTTAGCAATAACACCTTCTGATTTGTAAACCTTCTACAATACCTAAAATAACTAAAAGAAGAAAGTTCAAAAAGTTTTCTCTAACTAGCTGAAACCACCTGCTGTAGCTTGAATCAAGTAAAAGTTCCTAAGAACAACCTTCTTTGGAGATAACACATTTTTGAATTACTACACTGTAATTTTTGTACACTGCATCAGGCAAGGGCTACTGCAACTTCTTACAACATTACCAGCTTCCTAATAAACATGTGCATGAAGCGGAACAGGGCATACAAGTTATAATTCTTTGGCTGTGCCTGGTAACATAAACAGGTCTGATACCATCAAAAGGAAGAATTGAGGAATTAAACCCTCCAAAAGACTGATGTAAAGGATTGGACATGCTAAAAGAGATGGTGAAAAGAGGCTGCTAAGAAATGGAACAACATTCAGGAGAGAAGCAATAGATCCACAAATGGAAATAAACATAACCATGAGAAAATGCTTTATCAACATAAGAGCCACAACAGAGCTGTGAATTTCAAAATAAGCAGGAACTGTTTTTGAAGAAAAAACCAGCATGGTAGGTAGGGACTTCAAAGACAGAGACTGCAATAGACAGAAATGAACAATACAAAAAATACAAAAGAAGAGAGACAAAAGAAATCCCACTAAGACCAAGATCAACTTACTCTACATTCCTGCTATTACCCTGTTAACCCTTTGATGCCAATGCTGTGGAACCATTTTAGTGATTAAAGACAATAAATATTTCAGCACCACAGCAGTTGCTGCCTCCAGTCAGCTCCTGAGCCTGCTCTCCACCCCTGCACCCCTCTCTGTGTCTGCAGCCCCTCACTTCCCTCCCTGGCTGGGGGGCACAGCAGCTCCCCTGGCCAGCCCTTCTTCATCCTGCTCCCAGCCCCACCCAGAGAATGCACAACTGCCTTGGCAGAGAGCAGCCACACAATCCCTGTGTCCTGCCTGGAAAGCCAACTGGAAGTTGTGTTTCTAATCACAGACAGTAGGAAACAATGCATTCAAAAGGGGGGCACGGAATAGGTGATTAAATGTCATCTTGGTTCAAGGGTAGAAGATGCAGCTATTACATGAAACACCAGTTTTCTAAGTGCAGAAACAGCTACCAAAAAAATTCAGCTGGATTAAAGGAAAACTGCAGGTAAAGCTATGTTCTTTTGCAAAATTTTTGTTCTTGTGTCTTAGTTCTGAATCATTGGCACGAGGAGGATTTTTGCCACTGGCTTTAGGAGAACAGAACTAGCTGGTAATGGACTGAAAGCTTTCTTCTTAAAAATTTCAAAATAGTTTTGAATCCTGGGAGAATACATGGTGTCATTGGTCTGCAGTAAGATAGGATGGAGAAATGGAGTTTAAATGGTGCTCTGGAAGCTGAAAACTAACTGGCTAACATGAAAAACTATACATGGAAAAAGAGATTTAAGAAAAAAAAATTGCAGTCTAATGCTACATGAAAACAGAAATTAAATTTTCATGGAATTTGCTTTCTGATACCTTTGTACATGGATTTCTTTTCTTTTGTTGGCTGTTTTTCCAGCCAACAGAGGAAAAGACAGAAGACTTCCAGACAGAGGACTTCAGAAACTTTTCACTGAGGAAATATTTATCATGATTCATACACTTCTAAATGCCTATTTCAATCCTCTTTTTCAAATAATTTTGGTAACCATTGACAAAGTGTGTATTGTTTCGCTCCAGTATATAGTAAGCTGTAAAAACCAAATTCTGTTTACAGCAGAACCAGATTTTCTATTATTTTAGACAGTCATTTTCACAGAAAAACCTTTACATGTCATTACTAATGGCATTACAACCCTCTCCAGCTGCCCCCAAGACCTTGCTGTTTTGTAGCAGTCAATACTTGACATCTTAGTTTGCAGTCTCAGAAAAAGCCAAGAGAACAGAAACTGTCCTGTCAGGAAAAAAAAATGGCTTCAGAAGCTGGTGAATAGATCACATTTCTGTGGCAACGTGATCAAAATCAGAATGTTTGAATCAAGGGTTGCCTGCTTCGTGATTAATTGCAGATGTCAATACCAAGAGGTACCTGCAAGGCAATTAGCGCTGTACTTGCCTAAATGTCACCACACTGTAAATACAGAATGGAAATAAACAGACAGATTGGCCTGCTGCATGTTGTTTGGATCTGGAACAGGACTCTTGGAAATGTGGGTCCTAACTGAGCCAATTTTTTATTCTGAGCTGCTGATATGCTACAGAAGACTTCTCTCTTTCTTTTCTCCTGGTGTACTGGGAGGTTAGTGCCACCCAACCCTCAAAATGCCACGTGGCAAAGCCATCATCATCCTGAGGAATCCTGGCAACATGGAAAAGCAAACAAGAAGGAACCTGTACAAATTTCTGCAGGTAGGGCTGTAAATGCTGAGACAGGTAGAATTTTGTTTGCCATTGGAACTCAAATTGATAAATTTCATGATATGCTTTACAGCGTTGGTTTACTTTGATAATACTTTGTGTCCTGTCTGCCCCAATTTAGAGTTGTGTGAAAAACTGAGAAGGGAATCACAGCTACAGGCTGAGAGTTAAGGAGCAGACAAATAGAGGTTGATGCCAGTGCTGTGCAAGGCTAAATATATATTATCATTACAGCTGTCAGACTGATATTTCATGGTTTAACTTCTATAAAAGGGAAACAACAATGTTGACCACCCTCCTCCACTGCTTTTGGGGATTTAGTCGTGTTTCTTGAGTAGATTAAAATCTGGAAAGTAATTGCTTCTAAAGACTGGGAGGAGGGCTTTTCTTTTCATTTCATAGCCAAGATTTTATTTTTTTCCTGTGTTTTTCTCCCTTTAACTATAACATATTAGCTGCTGGTGGCCTTTGAAAACTAGAGGATTGGATAATGCTGGCTCTCCTTCTTTCCATCTGCTAGTCTGCATAATAAGAAAACTAATATATATATTAAATTCTTTTTTTTTTAAACTAATTACTACAGATGCAAGAATCTCATGGCCATGAAGGGTTTTGAAAAAGAGCTTCTCTGTTAAAGTAAAGCTCATTTATAATATTGGAAATCCTTGCCTATAAAGGTCTTTCATTAGTAGCACACACTAAACAATGATCACTGGTGTACAATGAGAGACAAATTAATGAATCAAACATTACAGATTTCATCACATTCGCTCATTTGCATTTAAGCTGGTTTCCAGCTCTGTCATGCATTTGCTTTTAAACGAGCCCCTGTGGATAGTGCTGCAATGCTTGATTCATTAATTTGTTTCTCAGTGTACAGCAGTGCTCACTGTTCAGTATACAGTGAAATACTTTGAAAATATTTGTTTTAACAACCTATCCTTTATTTTAACAAAGAAATATTAATCCTGAAGTAGGAAATGCTGGCCATTTTGCAATGGAGCCCCTGCCAAATCTCCCAGTTGCTACCCCAGCCCATCGTTATACCACTGTGATATTATCTGGATTAAATCTTCACAGCTTGCTTTCACATATTCTACAATTTCATAAAGCTTTGAGCCAGCTCTTTGGGTTGGCATTATGATGCCAAATTCAACTCCTGGGAAGTTAAAGGTGGCTTTAAGCCTTTGCTCTCCAGTCCTTGGCCCAGCCCCAAGCAGTGACTGAGATCAGGCTCCCGGACGCTCGGTGACATTCTGCCACCTCAGTGCCTGCTGCACCAGCTCCTCCACTTTACAGCAGGGTGGGCTGCTTGGCAAAGCCATCTCTGGGAGAGCTGCAGAACTTTGGAACTGGTTTTTGGTTTATAACAGCTTGAATTTGGTGACCTTACAGCACGCTGAAAGCACCATCTGTTTTAGAAGAAAAGACAGGCGTGTTCCCTGGCTGGTCAGCGCACAGGGACGGGTGTTTTGGTGATTAGATGGGTGGATGAGTTCTCAGGTTCCTGTCTGAACCTCCAGTTTTATGTATTCGACTGCAAGGTTGTTGTAGCAATCATTGCTCATGTTTAATTCCAAAGAAATAAATATTTAAGGGCATAAAGGCACATTGCAGCCAGGCTTTTGGCCACCCACAGAAGGTGGCTTTTCTCATTTTCAGGTGGATTCAACAACACTCCAGATCTCCACTTGCTGGAACACATATCCAGTGATCACCTGTGTTTTAGATGGCAAACGTAGGTAAAATCAGACCCAACCTAATGAAATCATGTCAGATTTATTTAAGTACCACAGGTTGCTTATGGTGTCCATGAATTTCCATCACTTGTTTTTTATTCCAGACCACAGGCTTATCTCTGTCAGAGAGAGCTGAGGCAGAGTTTCCTTTCAGGAGGTGCTATGAAAATCAGCATCATTCTAGGAAACCCTGCCTCAGCTCTTCCCAGTACTTGGATTTTCAGTTTTATTTAAAGAAAACAGATTCATTGATGTGCAAACAAACTAACAGTCTTAAACTGTGAGTATGAGAGGGTCCTGCCATATTTCTCACTGATATCCTTTCCATTTACAGAAAACTCACATATCAATTATACTCACCTGTTAATTAAAAGCTTGTCTAGAAAATTCCTTGCTAGTTGGAAGCAAAAGAAAGTGTAAAAACTATCTGAATGCTGGAGCTTTGAATTTTAATTACTTACTCCAAGGTTTGTTTGTGATCCCTCAGGTGTTGGCTGGGCAACAGCAAAGAACTGGAAAAAAGAAACAAAATTATTTTGTAATTCCTGCTGTGGGGAAGAAAATTTATTGAGAAGGCTTCTAATTTTCTCTCCTTATCTTGTTTAGATTTACTCTTTATTACTGTACTTATAAAGGAGTATCTGCACAAAAAGAAAAAGATTCTGGAAGATTACAGGCAACTACAGTGAATAATTGTTCTGTAGATTTGGTATCTTTTTTTTTTTAATAATATGAGAATTCCTATTGTGTTTGTCTCACAATGGAGAATACAATTATAAATGAGAATAATGCTTTTAAATTTGGAAGAAAGGCTACAGTTTATCTCAGATCATCGAATATATATATATGTATTAAATTTGATGTGCTGTTTATTTTATGTGCATCTAAGTACAAAAGGCATTAGCAATTTTAATAAAAACTTGGGCACACAAAAGAATTTGATCCCTCTCTCTAGCTACCCATATAATAATGGCTGGGGTTTTGACCATTTTCTTTCCTTCCTACATTTTTAAGAAAAATTATCTTTTCTAACAGAGCAAAATACTTTATCTAAAGAAAGAGAGTCTGTGAACTAAACATGAAGGCAGGGGATGGTTTTACTGCCTTTCCTTATTAAAATAATCACCCTCTCCCCTCTGAAGTCACAGTATTTTAATAACATGGGTTATTAGAGCCCCTTTTTTAATGATAAATATCTGAGATTCTGATTTGGGTCAGCAATTTTTCCAGTAAGAAAAAAATAATTTTGACATTTTATAGAGGAATTTAGAGATTTCATGAGGTTTCTGATGAATCTTTAAATGTGAAAAATTTGGCCATCTGAGTCAGATGAAGATTTAAACAATGAGTTCTCCAAGATGGGATGAGGACTTTCATTTTTTTCTCAATACACACACACACAGCATACATACATCTATTTAAAAAAATCAGTTAACAGTTAAACCACTACCCTTACAACTTGACTTGCAGGCAACTAGATGACAATAGAAAATGAAATTGAAGTAACTCTCCTCATTCAAAGTAAGTTTTCTTCCTCAACGTACTTAAGATTTTCAAATTAGAGAAAAAGTTCAAAAGGAACATAAATGGTAAGCAGTTTATTTACTATGTATATAAACCAAATCCAAATTTATTGAGTGAAAATACCAAGCAAAAACTGAACACATGTGAGTGCAACAATTCGAGTCTGGTACAGGTTATTAGACAGTAAAAGAGTCAGATGCTGCTTCAAAGTGCATTTGAGGGACTCGTAATGTTAAACAGCTCAGGTTTCTCCTGCATTAAGTTCATGATGAAGGTTTCCTCATCAAATGAACAAGGCTTCATGAACTGTGACTGCCCAAGTCATTTCTGGCTATTACCCTCAGCTGAGTGCTGCTGCTTTAGCAGTATATGTTCAGTTATATATTTGAGCAGAGACTTTTGCTCACTGTGTTCAGCTAAAAGCTCTGAATATTGTGCAAGTCAGTAATTTTAGTAGCCTTAAATGAATTAAAATATGGAAGTGCATTAGGGGTGGATGAAGAATAAGCCATGAGAAATTCAGTCGCTGTTTAAAGAAAGAAAGGAAAGAAAGGAAAGGCAAAAAAGCCCAAAAAGCAAGCAGGCATCTATCATCCATTTTTTTGGTAGCTAAATGTCTTTCAGATGGAGAAAATATATTTTTTACTGCAGTTTTCTGGGGGACAGGCCTTGTAAGAAGAATCCTATTTACAACAGAAAATACATTGCACTAGGAGTAGCCATGATACATTCAGAGACCCAGCCTACAATTACTGAGATATTTTGTGAATGTGTGATTCATTAAAGAAAGCCCTATGAAAATTCAAACACCAGCAGGTTTTGTGTAACTGTGGTGGTGCATCCCCCACACCCCCCTTTTGAGCAACATTAAAACATTCATTTGTGAGAGTAGGCAACTTGGAAATATGACTAGAAACATTAATAGGTATTCTTTCTGGAAGAATGAGAATCTGAAAAAAGGACAGTGCTACATGCAGCCACGCTTTTCCAAAAGGGGACAGAGCCACCAAAGTGGCCCCAAAATGATGAAAATACCTTTAAGAATATTTTACATCCAAACAGCACATCTATTATCCTCTACATTTCCAAATTTCTCTAAAAGTTGGGGTTTTTTTAAAGAGTAATGAGAAGTATTTATTCATACATTCATGCTTTTGTTTTTGTTATTCTTACTTGTTGACATCCAATGTGAATTCCGATTTTTTTTTTTTTGCATACTACTGCTAATTTCTGCTACTTGGGGAGTAACTCTCTTCCATCTTTCATTATGACAGCTATCAATGAATACTTCTCAATAGTTATGAGTCAGAATTCTGTATAAAAAATGGCAAACCATATTAAACTTCTCTATGATCCTTGATGATCTGCCAGCATGTCTGATCCATTTCCATTTCCAGCTATGTGCCCTGGTTAATAAATAAAGAGTTCCAGTAAAACTTCTCTTTTCTCCTACTCTTTTAACCCTCCACGTTGTTTGAAGAAATCCATATTATATTTCAGTCAGGATCTCTTCTCTTTTCTTAAGAGAACATTAGTAGTGTCTTAGGTCTGAAATTTATAAATAAAACAAAACTTTCTGCTAGCGAAGCTTTTGGCAAAATATTTTTCCATGTATTGCACAGTCTGTTATCATCATGATCAGCACAGATTTTGTAAGTCCCAACAGCCTGGTCTCTTATGAGTGAGAAATTTCACTTCCCCAAATGAAGTGAAGGATGAGAGGGGAAAGCAAATTCAGAATATGAGCCCACATTTTAGGTTTGCATGGGAGGTGCCTCTGCTTTTGGACACTGCCAGGACTGGCAGCCAGAGCACATTTTTTCCTAAAGGCATCACGGCCTTTCAGCAATTTGTGAATCCTCAATTTAAATCAAAATATTGTGGTGATGCCTTTTGCTAATTTCAAGGATTTATAAGTGAGGTTGGAATACCTTGTTAGCAGAAAAGAAAGCACAGATGAGTGTATCAGGGAGGGACCTGAGCAGGGCAACAATCACACTACAAATGTCAGAGCTGATTTCCACACAAATGAAGTGAAGCTGCCATGGGCAAACAGTCCCAGCCTGGCAGAGTCAGAGCAGTGCTGTGAGCACTGCTCCAGCCCCAGGTCACCCCGTGGGGAGCAGCTGCTGTGACACTCCCGGGTGTTGTGACATAAAGAATTACAGGATCACTCGTGAGCCACTGCAGCTCTGCCTTTACAAACGGTGACTCCCCAGGAGCACAAAGCTTCACACTTCAAAGTGACCCCCACGCCCCTTTTACAAACTGAACAGCTCAACTTAGGAACTTTCACTTCACAAGAAAATGCAGAGGCTCTTTTCTCTTTAGTTTGCAACCTCCTAGAAGAGAAGGAGGAAATAGGGAAGATGCAATGTTCGTATCCTGTAATTTGTAGAGCCCATGGTTTCACATTCTCTCACCAGAACATCACAGGGGTCTGACAGCTGACCACAGCTGTATGGAGTTTAGAATTATACACTAAAGAATTACAGGATTACAAATCTATGAAAAATGTAAAAGCTAAAATCATAAGGCATCACCTTGTGATACTCACAACTGATGCATCATGTTAGATTTTGCATGAGAATGAGGAGCAAATGTGACTCTCAGTCTCAGGGTTTGAGTGTTGTGCCACAGGATGAAAGTAAACCTTTTCTAAGGTAGGAAAGCCAGCTTGGCAACAAGGCTGGCTTCCAGTTTTTCACACCAAAGCTGTTGCTTCTTGTTGAAACCAACTCATTAGTAGAACACTTCAGCATCTCATCTACAACTCAAGACTGACAATTCAAAGTCTAATGAACCTCAGATATGTTTGTAGTTCAGTTATCACCTCATTTACCCAGATTTTGTCCAGTGTAGCCTTCTGTCCTCCTGTTCCAACCATTTATTAATGCTATGTCAAATTAAACATGCCATTTTAGCAGGATCCCAATACTCAGTTAGAGTGACAGTGTATGGAGTCTAAAATATTATTCAGCAATTTTGAAATAGTACAGAATGTATTTAATTTAAAATTTGGTGAACCAGCTAAATAATGAATCTGAACACATACTTTGAGATTTTTGAAGTTTGATGAGAGTAGATGGGAGATTTTCAAAAGCACTAAGCACTCAAAGTGTTTCCCTTCTGGCGTTTCTATCCAGGTATTCAAAAGTGGACAATATTTCACATAATGAGAATATTTGAAAGTGTGGTCATTCAGTATTTAAATCATGAACAGTCTTTTCAAAAACATTGCTCTGCTGTCTCTAATCACAATGTGCTGGTGTCTTAGGTTAACAATAATTAGAGATGAAACTCTGATTTCTGATTACCTTTCGCGAGCCCTAAAATTCATAAAGACTATAATCTCTCCACCTCAGTGTATTCAGTATTTTCAATGTGAAATATTACTATTGTTCCAGCTGCTCTGTAATCTCTTTGTGAACCACGATGCCATGCAAGGATTGTAATCCTCTGCTATTGTACAGGGTAAGCAGAGTTTTTTGACATTTAAAATATCTAGCGGCATGACAAGCCGTTGTATTTGCATATACATAAATTGTGCCAGGGAAACTCGATGAGTGACAAACCATCAGCAGCAAGCTGCAGCATTGCCTGTGGCTCTCACATCAAGCATGGCTGCGTTTGAAAATGTTACAGTGCTGAAGAAAAGCAGCCTGACCACCACAGCATCTGTTTTATTATCTGCTCCTCTGAAAAAGAGAATTCATCCTTTAAAAACTACTGCAAAGGAGAAAACTACTCATTGTATTTATTTGAAACCTCCTTGTATTGGCAATCCATCGAGGTAGAAAAAAGTTTCCTTTACAGTGTGTTACTTGACATCAACTTCTGTGTGAGAATTCTCTTCCCCATCCATCCCTGACTATCTGCAGTGGTATCTCCTGAGGTTAAACCAGGCTGTGATGCCTGTGAAAGGTTTGTTACAGCTTCCTGTGGCATCCCACCGGTGCCTCTCCCCTCACCTGAAGAAGCAGCTGAACTGTGCAACCAAACCTATGGCTAGTGAGGATTAATGTCACAGAAAAGTAAAACATGGATTGGTTTTCATGTGACTGATAGTGCATATATTCCTCAGAATCACAGCAGAGTCCAGAGGGACATTTCATGCAGTTCAAACAAGCAACTCATGCAAACCATCTGCAGCTTAACCACATGACAGACCCAGAGGTGATTTCAGAGTTGCCAGTGAAACAAACTCTGATTCCTCCCAGAGAGACAAATCCTGCAGCAAAACAATGCCGAGCATTTCACACCTTGGCGTGAGCCTTGTGAGGGCTGACCAAAAGAAAAGGAGAATAAAGTAACAAAGAAAATAAAGAGCTAAAAAAGGTGAGGGCTGACCAAAAGAAAAGGAGAATAAAGTAACAAAGAAAATAAAGAGCTAAAAAAGGAACTAAATTAAACTTTTAAAAACCCCTGAAGCTAGGAGCTAATGCACAAAGTAAAATCAGTCTTTGTTGCATAACGCCCTGCTTTCTCTCCAGCTAGTAGGGTTATGTACCGTACAAACACCAAATTTAGCATTTTTTACTTTCGGCTAAGACAGTTGTGCAATGCAAGATGAAAACTGAGTGTGGAAATAGGTATTAAATTCCTCTGCTGAAGGTTTTTTATTTTTCTTACCATGTCAATTTTTTACAAAATGGCTGATGGATCCAAACTGGTGTAACAGGGAATAATCATAGTATCCCTTAGGTTGGAAAAGACCTTTAAGATCACCAAGTCCAAATGTTAAGCCAGCACTGCCAAGGCCATCACTAAACCATGTCCCTGTTTGGCTGACATGACCTGATATGATGCACCACAAGATGACTTCTGAGTTTAAAGAAAGAAAAGATCCCTCAACAGGCTTTATCAGTTTCAGTGACTCATATATTACACTAACTTGCTTCTGAACCTCCCCTTAGGAATTACTACATTTTCTCTGTCTGTACATTCTGATATAGTGAAGGGTATCAGGACTGGAAAGTGCCTTTAAATAGCAAACACCTCATTCAACTGCTTTTACTTTGTGAAGATAATTTTTTAGAAAAGCAGTACAATATATTTCCTTCTTTCTTGGAAGTCTCTGTGTTCTCAGTTGCTATTTCAAATTAACCTATATATGGAGATTAAACAACCATTTGGGAAAAAGTGCAAATCAGAGGGAAATAACACTGTCTAGTGTTTCTCAGCCAGAGTGGCTTTGGTGGGGATTAAGTCTGTGGAACAGAAAACATAGATGGCTCTTAGAAATAAGAAATGGAACCATCTATTTTCTGTGACCTCCTACAATAAGCAAGGCTGGAGCACAGCAGCTGTGAGAATCCCCTGCATATGCTGGCTGATGGCAATCCAGGGTGAGTTGATTTCAGGCCGTCTCCCCTGTGAATGACTGCAAAGCTGGCTTATTCATTCTGTAGCTGCATTCCAGTGCCAAGCTTTATCTCCCCAGTCTCCCAATCCTCTGTGCACACAGCTCTCCGTAGGAAGTCCCAAATAAAATTCATTTCATCACTACAGAACTGAGTGCTGAGAGTTGTTTTTAGCAACCGCCATCCTTTCCCCACCACTTGCTGAGCCTGGGGGCCTCACGGAGGGGGAGCCTTGGTGTTCAAGGCACTGAGTGCTCCTGAAGATGGACAAATCAGACTCAAAGTCTGAGGACAAGTCTGTGCTATCAAAATTGTCTCTATAGCCGAAGGGAATAGGCTTCACAGGCAAATAGAAATAAAAGGGAAACACAATAAAAACCACCTGAACTTCTAGAAGCTGTCACCAATTTTAGGAAATGACAGTGATCCTGAATGTCAGAAAGTTGTTTGAATCTGTGATCTCACACCATCAGGGACAGCAGAGGGTCAGGGAACACCTCCTCCAAATTTCAGCCACCAGCACATAATGCAGAGAGGTCTCTGAGCCTCCCAGCTCTGCCTCATGGGGTCTTCCTGATGAGAAAAAGACACCTGCCCCACTCGAAATTTTTGGTGAAATTTTGGAAATTTTTGGAAATTTTGCCTCAGCCACCCTTGGATTGATACCACTGGTCAGAGAGAGGTCAGCTTGCTTAAAAAAACAACAACTCCCCAATTCAATAAGCCAAATGTCTCCTTCTGTGGCTACCATGGTTCCTGTGTTGCTGACAAGAAAGGCTCATAGCAATATTGTCACTTTCTAGTTTTTTGGCTTTTATTTTGTAAAACTGTTTTTCAAAAGAGGATATGAATAATCAAAGTAGAAATAATGAGACAAATCAGCAAACGCAGTAATTTCTATGTGTAAAATAGTTTCAAATCAGAAATTGAAGTTAGATTTATACTAATGACAACCTTAACATCCTAACAGGCTCCAATTTTTGCATAAAAATGATATATTTTATATATCTGAAACCTTGATGGGGATTTTATACTCTGTTTATGTTAAACCAAAAAAGTGAAGTTAAAGTAATCATGTAAATTGAATGATAATAAGAGTTCTTTCATATTTTTAGACTACTTCAAATGAATAATTTAAAAGGCATCAAGCAAAATATTTTATTAACATAAAGTTAATGGTATATTTTTATAGTATCTGATTTTCAGAAATTTGTACTAAGGCATTATCATAATCAGTTCATGTCAGTAGTATGCTATTTCACATGCTTTTATTTTTCTCTAATGTACTCCCTGGCACAGACACTGAGGCTAAACCTTATTCCTGAGCTATCACTTCTGCCTTTATTAAAATACTTGTAATTTGTTCACTTGCACACAATCCTGAAATAAAGAGGACCCTGCTCTGTGAACTGAAATTTCTCTTATGTAACGCAGTGACAAAGTCAAGGCCCAGCAGTGGGATGTTCCTGCAGTCTCAGACAAACAGAAAGAAAATAACAAGGATCAGCCAGGGTATGCCACACAAAACTGGCATTATGTTGTGAGACCAAGACAGTTACAGAATGTTAGAGAATTCCTTGCCATCCCCTGGCCAGAAAAAGAAAAAAAACCCACCTTGCTCAGTGCCTGCTTAAGGACAAGGGAAATGATCCCACAAGCATTACATTTGAGGTCCAATTCCAAGTATAATTTTTTCAATACAACCACTTACTGTGTGGCAGGTATGAGTTTGTAAAACCTCACAAAACCTACATTTGAACTCTGTTAAAATGCAAAAGGTCTATACTACATTTAATTTTTTTAAGAGCCATTTCATGTAACTTATTCAAATATTTTTTCCCAGCTAAATGGGGATGCTCTTTTTATTTCTTGTCATCCCAAGTAAAGGACAAATAACACTCTTGTTCTCATCAGACAACT
Organism: Drymodes brunneopygia; assembly: GCA_013400955.1. Lineage (NCBI taxonomy): Eukaryota > Metazoa > Chordata > Aves > Passeriformes > Petroicidae > Drymodes > Drymodes brunneopygia. The sequence continues at coordinate 700,765 of VZTZ01050764.1, forward strand.
CTCATCAATAATCAATGTAAAACTGCCTTTTAAAATCTGTGATGGCACTTTCTAATGTGCATTGGTTTATTATCTATTCCAAAATAATTGTTTATCATAAATTCTGATATAAATATACCCCCATTTAGTGGGATGGAGCATTGCCATTGGCTTTGCTGGAATAAATAGAGAGAGCTGAAATCAGTCCTGAACAGAATGAAAGCTGAAGCAATTGCAGACTTAGGGCTATGGAAACAAACTTGGCATCTTTAATTACCCTTATCAAAGGACTCGATACTTTGATAATATACTGTGTAAAAATGCTGTAACATTTGAGAATAGTTAGAATTAAAAATTCCAATTGATGGTTTGTCAAAATAAAATATAAAAAGGCTATGAGGGTAAATATGCAGCCTCATGAGTCTTCTTCAGTACTTCAGTGTCTTAATAATCACCAGTAAACATTTGAAGCCCCCAAAATGTTCAAATGATTAATTTAAAAAAGAAACAAAGCAGGGAGATTTTTGAATGTGGAGTCCTATGACAGACTTCAAAGATTCCTTGAAAAGAGAACACTTTGTGATGGAAATATTTTTCCACAGGGGTTTTCTACCACCATTTGAAATTTTAGATGCTTTTCCCAGAATGTTGTGCCCATTCTATTACCATCTTCTCTACAGCAGCAAGAAAATTATTAAAATATGAGAAGATGAAGAAAATCCACAAAGTTGCTTGGTCTCACAAGTTTTGAATTAGGGGAATATATGATGGTTTTTTCACTCTAATAAAAAGAATAACAGTTTGTAGGGAAAACATCATAAAACTTAAGGCAATAAACTCTTCTGATACTGTGGGTTGATTTGTTTGTTTATCTTTAAATTGTGAATGACACAATAAAGATTTATTTCTTTTATCTTATTTATTAAACACTCCTAGATGTACACTGGAGCTCCTCTTGGAGTTCCACATTTCTGGCAGTGAAATTTATCCAGTGCAAAGTCTTGGTTCAAAACCTAAACATTACTTGGAACGCCCCTCTTAGATCTTGAAATCTCAGAGGACTCAGCTCTGCAGAAACTGCTGTTTCCTAAATATACATCTTGTGTTGGTTTATATGTGCACTCTTTTATTGAAAATATGCCTACAAGATTGTAGAAAATTCAAAAAACCCCCACAGATATCACTTAGTTCTATCACTTCCTTTACAGAAAACAAAAATGAAAAAAATCCTGAATCCTAAAATAATATACAAAAAAACCCTCAAAAAAACCCCTACAAAGTCTTGTTCTGATGTTATTTAGGTAGTAAACAGAATAGTTAATGGAATTTCTTATTCTTTAAATACTTGAGCGGGTAGAACCTACTCCAATTCCAATTCAGATTATCAAAAAATTTCCAGTAACTCATTAATGAAAGGAAAATTAAATACAATGAAATATCTTATTTCTAAAGCTGAAAATTTTCCTATTACAGTCATGTCAGAATCTTTTTTTCTTTTTCTACTCCAATGACATGTTACATTAACATCAATTAATCACTGGAAAAAATGACCAAGTGCATTTTTACAGTCTCATTTCCTAAAATCTTTAAGCCCAGACTGAATGGATTTCCAAAATATACTATTCATAAAAACAAGTCATTCCTCTTATACAGGAATAATTAGATAAAGACCTACTCTGTGCACAGATGCAGAAATCAGATTACATGACCTTTCTGACATAAAATCACATCTCTAACTCCATCAAACTGATGAACAAAGCATCCAGAAAAGAGGAGCCCAGGGGGAGCCTCATCCATCACCCTCCTGTGCTCTGTGGAGGTTCTGGTGTTAATTTGGGACACACAGAGCAGAGGATGGGCTGGGAGAGGACTCTTGGCTGGGGTGAGGCTGCTGGGTAAATGAACTGCCAGGAAAAGCTGGAATTTAGCTGTGGCAAAGGAGAGCTCATTAATATATTGCAGAGGTGACTAATTGGGAGCATTTAAAAATCATGCAAGCAGAAAAAAATCAAATGACATTACAAAATTTTTTAGATATTAAGATGTAAGTTTCACAAATCGAGCTTGTACTCAAAACTGGGCCACAGTGATGATCAACATCCATGGTGAGGGAGAACTTTCATCCATTAATAGGAAATTGCTGAAAATTCAACTCCACTTTGATTTTCCTGCTGCAAAATGTCAATATAGTAGAAATTTTAAAAGAGATAAGGGCTAGTTGCTGTAAGGGCTGGTTGAATGGCCAAAAAAATCCCCCTGTACACCCACCTACTATGCCTCTACTTTGTAAAAACATTAATTATTATGAGCATGGCAACGTTTTCCTGCAGTTTTAGTCTCCTTAAATTTGTTATCTTGACAGCACCTTCACAATAAATATTTAGGTCTAATTCCATTAAATGGTACCAAAGTCACCTAATGGGAAATAAAAATGACTAAAGCTATATCTAACTATTGAAACATTGTCCTATTGTTTACACTTCTTTAAATAGAACTTGCTTTATTTATAATAACAACCCCTCCCTGGAATCAAGGGCATGGAATGTCTCCTTTCAACTAAGCTGAGAGATTCTCTAACATTGCCTCTTCTTGCTTAACCAGCTGAAGACAATCTAGGAATTCTCATTCCTGAAGGAAAAAGAAAAGAAGTTCAAAGAAATAAGCCTGACCTTTTGGCAGTTTGCTGTACTGTCCCTTGGTCCCCTTCTCCATGAAAGGAGAGCAGTCAGGGTGAGGGTCTCCTCTGGAAGTTCTGGGCACTGACCAACTCAGACACTGCTCAATGCTCCTGAAAATGTTCTTTTAAGACTGGCTCAAGGTTCCCCAGCCATAACTGGAAGTAAAGCCTTGATAATCCAGAAGAGAACTATTTTTAAATTATTATGCCCTCTTGCTTATGAAAGGGATTTAAAGCCAGAACTGCATTTTTCCTTTTTTCTTTCCCCCTGACAGGACAAGGCCCTCACTGGAAGTGATTGTGAAACACATTCAGTCTGGAGCTGTCCAGGTAATCAGACCAAATGTTGTTTTGGAGTGTGGAGATGACCAGATTTTGTAAGTCAAGTGGAAGAGCTTATTAGAGATAGAAAGCTGCATGTCAGGGCTCCAGAGGAGAGACACACAGAGGTGGATGGAAATGGATTGGTGGCCTTAGTTCTCTGCTGTTTAATGCAGGCAGCAAACAGGATCCACAGTTTTCTGTGGCCTCCATGCTGTGGTTATTTTCTGCTGAATAGCACAGAAATAAAAGCTTTTCTATGTGTTTTTGGAAGTAGAATTCTTACAGGGGTGAAATAACTGTAATCAAGAGCAAGCTGAATATGGAGTGTAGGAGGACAAGAAAGCTTTTCAAGGCTGGAGGGTCCTGCAGAAGACAAGGAAGTCTGAAGTAAAGAGAATATTTTAAATGGAGCTTCACAAGAAACTTTCAGATTTATAAAAGTGCCTTTGGAGTCAATGTGAGAACACTTTTTTTAGGATGGTTACATGGATATTTCAGGGGTGTTCTCAGCTGTTAGTGGATTTGTACAACCTTCTATGATTGTCTCATTTGAATTAGAAAGCCGTGAGCACTCAGGATAATTCCTCATTGCACCTGCACCTACACAGAGAAATAATTCCTTATTACATTGTGCCAAGATGGAAAAATGTTGGTGGCCCAGATCAAGAATGTGTCATGTACTTGAGGAAGTGATTAAAACCATAAAAACTAGCCAGCAGAGAGCCAGTCAGATAGCTAGGACATATCTGAATGCTGAAATTCACATCTGTTTCCTCCTCTCATCCAAATATGGTGATCAGATTCAGAATTTTGGCTTGGTCTCACCAATAAAAATTAATTAAAAAGTAAAAATGATGAAGAAACGGTGAGGATACACATTTATATACCATAGCAGGTTCTGTAGTATTCCTCTACTCCAGCAAACTGTAAACAGCTCTTCAAAAATTCTTTGTCCACATTGTCAATAGGATTTCTCCTTTTGTTACAAGTGCACACATAAATACTCTTTATCTAGTGTGTACTTCCAGCAGTGAGGATGCACCATCCGTGCTGAGGAGACTTGACACAACCACACTCCAGCAACCTGCTAAAGATTTCATTCTTTGTGTTTACAACGTTCTGGCACGACTCAAATTCCTGCCTCTACATTGTTTTTTAAACAATGGCTTTTCTTTCTTCACAGATTGAAATACAATGCTTCAGTCTTATAACAAGAATTAGATGGGGAATAATAGCAAGGCTACACAAAAGGAGAACAAAGTACTCAGATATTTCCCTGTATGTTTTGTTTTCATCCATCCACACAAACAGGAAAACACAACTCTGCGTGAACACACACACCCACAAACACTCTCCAGAGGAAATTAGCACAGAATACAAATGCACTGCAGTAATATGTGAGTTTTGATCACAGTGTCAGCTGTACCCTTTGCTCCTTGGTACTTAACTTCTCTTAACTTTTAAAGTTGAGAATTGTCATTGAGTGATATTTATCTGGACAGCAACAGCAATTTCTCTGTCTTGCCTTACGTTATTATTCAACTCAACAACTGTAATCTATACAAAAATAATGCTTCACCTGTTGATTATAGTCCCAGGAAGAATTGTGGGGGGTGAAAAGAAGAGGAAACTAGTAAAAGTTTTGGGAAAGAACAACTGGTAGTGGATGGACATTAAACCAGGCACATCCACCCATTGCAGGGATGAGGGTAACTGTGCATACCAACAGCAGCAATGCATGCATGGGATGAGAGATGCACAGCTTGACATGGAATCCAAAAGAGCTACTGGTTTGTTTCTTTTCAATCTTTCCTTAAACTTCTGCCCTTTAAACAAAAAATCCCACAAAAAAACCCCAAAGAATGACAACAAAATTTTACAAAGGAAGAAATTACCACTGGTTAGTCTGCTGGTTATGCTGAAACAATCCTGATGAATCAGATCTCTTATATCCTTGCACACTTTACTTTTTTTCCCCATAGTTTTATACTTAAACTGTAAGATCTCTGGGACATGACCCCCCTTTTGTTCTTTTCCTGTATGTACTGAATAATGCAGCGTCCTGATTTGTGACTGGGCTCCCAAGTGCTGTGGTGAAATACAAATAATGAATGAAAGCACTTAATTTTTAATTTAAAATAAAATTGACAAAAGTGATTACTAATTTTAGACTTATCAACCAGAAACAGCTGGGATCTCATTTTAGGAGATCCCAAGCATCTATGCTCTCAGATAATTCAAGTGCAGCTGGAGTGCTCAGATTGAGCACCCAATATCCTCAGCCCCAAAATTAATTGAGGATTTTGAAAGTGCTGGCTCAAACATTAGCACATTCCCTTGATTATCCTTTTGAGGGCCTGTTCTTTCTGCATTCACCATGCAGGGCAAAGGGGAGCTCTCTGTTCTTGTCTTGTGTTTCAACAATCCCTTTCTCTTTGAAAGGACAGGTGCAAATTAAGTCTCACTCGAGGATGCCCAAAGAATCAAACAACCTATACCTCAAAATCTGAATGCATGTCCACCTCTGCCTTATTTTCACCCATGCCATTCTCTGCTCACTTACTGGGCATCTTCCAATAATTCCCTCCAGCAAAGAGAGCTGGGACAAAGCTGCCTTGGATGCTGTGGGTGTTCTTGGATGGTCAACAAAGGGTGCTAATGGACATGGCAGCTGGCTTCCTCCCTCTTGAGGCTAAACATTTTCCCTGCACTAACTCCACACTTGACTGATCCAAAAGCTGACAGCTGTGAGTTTGTCCTGAAACCATGCTGCAGTAACTGCTGCCATTTCACAATATAACTCTACTTTCTCATGTGGATTTAGTGCCAAGTACACAGCAGTTTGTGAGCCACGCAGTACAGAAAAAAGCTGAGAGAAACAAACACATTTCATTTCTGTCTATATTACCAGCACTTTTCCTTCTTTATTCTGAGGCTATGAGCTAAGGAAGAGTTTAAAACAAACCTGAGGCATTTTTAAAGCTATGCCTGAAAAATCTGCTTGTGCATGAATGACAAATAGGTAGAATTACAGACTCTGATGGAGATTTAACTGGATTAACTCTTAATACTATATTTTATATTATTATTCACGGGTGTACTTCCAGTCACTTCCATTCGGAAGGAATTGAGGAGTGTTCAGAGAACAAAAACCTGGGGGATGCCTCTGAAATGATGTGTGTGTATTTGATACCTGGGAGTAACTCAAAAGTTAGTGCAGTATTTTGCAACTTATGATTCTTGTTCCCACTGTGTAAAGGCAGAAGTTTTACTTCTACTTTTTCAGACCAATGAACTAAGGAAAGCAAAATAACTGAAATAAGGAACCTGCCAGGAAATTCAGAGACAGCAAACTCATGCTGTATGTACATGTAAAATAGTGTAGCAACAGTTGTCACTTCACAGCACTCTCTTGTATTTCTGTTTCCATTTAGTTCTCACAGCCTGACATATGAACAAACACTTAAGGGAAAAATCAGCCAATCATCAGTGATTATAGTCCATTAAACCTTTAGAAAACTGGACAGTCCACCTGATTTTTGGCAAGCAAATAAATGTTTCAGAAGGTAAGGAGCTACTAGGGAATGTTTCATTTTTCTGAGTGTTTTGGAAATGCTTGCCTGTCTCACAAAACTCATCAGCTTTTAGAGGAAATCAAACAAACAGCCAAGTTATATTCTATTTGCAGCAATTAAATGACATATGAAATATTTTCAGAAGCTAAAAAATTCAGTCCTAAAGTCACCAGCAGAAATAAATCAGAAATGCCAAGAACTCTCAGGAATTCCAGCACCTTTGGAAGGCAAGCTCTTTCTCACTTCTGTGCCTGCATATGACCCTGAAAGTCCAAGGTAACTGCAGGTGCCACACCTGACATTTCCAGCTCCTGATCTCAGCTGCCAATTCATTTTGAAAGCTAAAATTATTTTCTCTCTCAGAAGTTCTTATAATAGCCTATTTGTGAAAAATACCAGTGTGAATCGATTCCTTGAAGCCAAAACTCAGGGCTGAAGAAAACACGCACGCATTTATCACAACAATATAGTGCTGGAAAAAGCAATATTACTGTAACAAATCTGGAAAAAACAATGAGTACTGGGAGAGGTGGAACACAGCCTGTTTCACCAGTGCCAGAAAGATTTCACGCTGCAAGACAATGCTGATTCAATTTTTTTCTGCCCTTTTTTGTTTCCTTTTAGGAGGATCAAAACTAACTTAAAGAACTGTGAAGGTTCTCATGCATTTCATACTTACATGCCACATTTTTATTTTTCTAAAAATTTATTTAATTTTTGGGGAAAAGGTGTTTTTTAGGCTAGTGGTAGACTCCACAGTCCCAGTCCCCAATACCCAGACTATCAGCAGAAGAGCTAAAGCAGCAGTGCTGATTTCTCAACTCTCTCAGCAAAGCTCCTCAGCCTTGAAGACCTCAACTGTAACAGAACCTGGGTTTTCAACCTCCCCAGCTCAGATGGTCTTTGTACTCCCTTCTGAGACTGCCAAAGGGTGTTAATTATATCTCACTGTAGCCTGAGGCTTGGGATGCAAGCCCTTTCCTATTAGCAATGAACTTTCACATTGCTGCAAACCTGTGCCCGCTTTAAAACAACCTTTACTAAGTGAAAATCCTCACATTTCTACTTGCCACTGTCACCAAGGTCCCTGAACATTACTGCTCTGACTTCATTTTCTCCTCAGGCTGGGATGAGCGTGGGGAGCATCCCTGTCTCTGTGGGAAGGGTGAAGGAACCACTCTGAGCTGCTCCAGCTGGACGAGGGGGTGTGAAGATGGGACAGCAGAGGCTGGTGCTGTTCAGCACTAAAACGACATCTCCACACTCTCTCACTCCTTTTCTGATTCTGTGAAGTTCTGACACTGTGAAAATTTCTCTGAATATGAACAAAGAGGGATGAAAGGAGCTTTAAATGTTTTAAGCAATTTCTGTGAAAAGAGATATGTATTGATCCCCCAACTTCAGTGTGAGAGGAACCGAGTACTGATACTCCCAGTGACCTCTGGATGAACCTGCTTAATTCCACTGATTCCTGAGCAGCTCTGGAGACTCATCAGCCAAGTCCCTCACTGCTGGCTGCTGTGAATAATCCCCAAAAAACCAGCCTCAGCTCTCAAGAATCTCCCCATACCTGACACTGTGGGACAAGGCACAGGAGGCAGAAGGGAGGGGGCATTCAGGCTGTGTTTGTTCTCCCCCAGGAGAATCCCAGAGCCCACCTGTGGAAGGTCCTTCAAAGGAGAATCCCAGAGCCCTCAGCTCTCAGCTTGCTGTTCCCTGCTTTTTAGAACCCCTCTTTCTCCTCAGTAACTTTTCCCTTTCTTCTGCTCTCTGTGTATTTAGCAAGCTGCTCAGGTTCCATTCCTTAACAATGCATCTTCTAAAAAAAGTCATTCCTTAAGTAACCATTCTTACTTACTTGCACTGATTTAAAAGAAGAAAAAAAACCCCCTCTTTTCATCTCCTATTAAATTATCAATATGACCATTCTATACTCACTTTTGAGTGTAGAATCACAATTAAAATAAACAAAACTAAAATGCAGCATGATGCAATGGTTATTCATCATTCATAACCACAGCTTTTTCTGAGAATTGCCAATTGCTTATTACATAAAATTGTATGTTTCAAGGAAATAAGTGAAAAGGGCTGAAGGGAACGTAACATGTTTTTCTCTTTTCCTCCCTTCAGCAACTCAGAGAAAGGTAGAACAATCACAGTAAATATCTAGTCCTTCTGATACATTTTCATGAAGTAGTTTTGCTTGTCTGCTTAAAAAGTAACCAACAGTGGGATTTGCTGTGAAGCTGAATTGGGAAATGGATGGTTCTTAAATGCTGAATAAGGAAAAAAATTAATTCTATCATTTCAGATCAAAATAGGACACAGAATAAGGAAAAGATTTTGAATTCAAATGAAAAGTTGTGACTGAAGCTGGTAAAGTTATTGAATATAGTGTTTGAGAATGTATTCCTTTTTCTGTTCACAACACATTTATAAGCAGACTACTTTATATGAATCAGATCACAATTAGTGGACTCTGGGTGAGAACATATCTCAGCATCAGAGCTCCTGATGAGTTATTCATTTCACTCTGCATTATTCATGATGTGCAATTGGTCAGCTAAAATCACTGAATCACTTTTGTTCCTGGTGTAGACAAAACACTCCTAAACTGAAGAACGGAAAATCTGCCTACTCTTGTCAGAATATCTTTGCTTCTGAGTGGTTAGAGTGGTTTTTATACCAAGAACACTCATTCCACAAACAAACCCAGCTTAAAAATAGCCAATAAGACAAAGAGCAGAAAAGCTCTCTAAATTCAAATAGTTTTTGGACCTAGGTCATGGACCAGACAAATAGATCAGATAGACTACTCTAGAAAATAAGCCAATTTCTGCTCCATAGAAAAGTAATGGGGGGGAGTCACACATAAAAATCTCAAATTCAGAAGCAAACATCAGAAGGATAATCAAGAGGTTTGGATGTGAATCTCCTGCTAGAATGGGACGATAAAAGGTGCAGGTTAGTAAATGTATGTAACTAATACATCCTTTTTAATTTGCCCTTCCTCATATCCAGGCAAACGTGGATATATAACTCAGTGTTCTGCTGCTGCAGTTCAGCCCTCCTTAGTGAGCATGTGTGGGTACACACATTCTCCTTCTGTATTTTTGTGGTGCTTATTTCTACCATCACAAAAATATCTTATATTTTGGTTTACCAGTGAAAAATGCCAGTTTAGTACTGAAAAATAAGCCAATATTTAAGCAGATCCATTTCTTCAGCAGTCACTTTAAAATGGATATTTTTTCACTGTATTGTTAAAACCAGCCTTGGTCAATCAAACACAGTTTCCTTGTTGCTGAGACTTGATTGCTTCCATGACAACAATGCTATTTTATAGCAAGAGTATCCTCATATATAATTAAGGATGCTATATGCTTGTTTTTATTAAATTTAAAAGATAACTTGAAGAAATCATCATGTTTCTTCAGCTCTGGTCTCTGAACAGTACTGTTAAATCATAAATATTCAAAATTAAGGTAACTTCACGTTCTGTTCTGTAATGGAGCTGTTTACAGAACTGCTGTTAAAGCTTTAGACTTTTCCATTTAGAAAGCATTTAAATGATTGCCATGTTATTTGGAACCTGCAAGTCATGAAAATCAAAAAATAAACAAAAATAAAATAATAACCCCAAAACAAAAACAACAATTAAAATTAAAAAAAAAAAAAAAAAAAGAGGAAAAAAAGCTAATCCACACGTGAAAATACAAATACAAGCTGCTACAAAACCCCATTTTGTCTGCCATGGAATGCACCTGGCATCTCCTAAAGCCTTGCAGAACCTTTGAGCACGGGCTCAAGGCATTCTGCTCGAGCTGCAGGAAGGACCTGCTCCAGATGTGGCTCCTCCTGAGGCTTCCTCTTGGAACTTGGGTGTCAGCTCTGACTTCTTTGCTTTTGAGATTTTACTTCATACTCAGAGTAACAATTTTTTTTTTGTACTTCAGTACTGATGTGACAATATCAAGGACTTTGACACAGAAGAATCTGAAGTTCAAAAGTAAAATCATTTAATGAATGCATAGCACATCCCTTCTTCATTATGCTGAATCCAGCCCTGGAGTTGGGCAATGCATACACTAATTCTCTATTAGAAATGTTACTCTGCATTCCTCATTTGTAAAATAGCATTAAAAAAAAAAAGTCAAGATGTTTGGCTAAAAAAGCTTTCATTCCGTTTTGAACTCTCCTAGTATGTTTTTAAAAGCAGGAGATAATCCTTTTTTGCAGCTATTATGTTTTATTCTGTTGAAGGTTGCTGGCTGTAAAACATTGTACCTCCCTTTAAACTTTTCCATATAACTTGATTAGACAGCAGTAATCTCTAATGCTTTCATGTGCAAATTTAGGAGTGACCCGGAACAGGAGTTTCCTTCATCCCCATGGCAACCAGGACGATGGAAGAATGCCACTCACCAGGCAATGCAAGGCAAATTTCATCCCTTTGATGTTAATTAACAAATTGCTTTCAGAAAAGTCAATGCATTTTTCTCCTTTAAATGTTTGTGATAAATTTTTAATATGTCTGGAAATGAAAGAAATACAGAAGCATTGGCTGCTGACAGGGGTGTGGACAACTGCCTTGGCACTGGTGCTACAGCAGTGATGACCCCCAGGAAGGGTTTGCAGCAACTGCTCATAAATCACCTCCAGTGAATTTTGGGACTTGAGTTAGGGACTGATACCTCCAACTAGTTTTATTTCTAGTGTACACTCTGATGTCATCCATGCACTTTCAGTTGTGAGCACGGAAAAAATAATAGGATAATACAAAAAAAGTTGTTAGGATGAGGTTAGAAGCATATCCTAAGTAATTTTAATATAGTTAGCATGAAAATCACTTCTCACCTATACATTTTGTTTGCATGGTTCTTAGATGGTTACTCTTCTTCCTCTTTCCCCAGCTGTCCGAATGCTTTACAAAAGTTATCATTTCTTAGTAAAAATTCCTTTAGTGACTACTGAACCCTTCCTAATTTTGCTGATAAGGGAAGGCTTGAAAGTTATCAGTCACCCAAAACCTACCAAGAAACCCCCTCAGAGTTCCTGCTATGAAGGAATACACCGATTCACTGGTTAAGATGATTATTTCAGATTCTTAACCAGAGAACGCGCTTTCCCTTCTGCCTGTGTTTTTTGGATTTTTCAGGATGGATCACCTGGGTACAGCTTCATTACAGAGGCCATCTGAGTAACTCCAGGTGATCTGAGGAACTCCAGCAGAGTTAAGCTCAAGTGAAACAACCACACTGCAAACTAACCCCCTACAGAAACTGGTTTCATTGTTATGTGATATGTTCTTACCAGACTCTCTTACTTTCACCTGGATCTTCTTTTTCCTGATACAAATGCTTTCTTAAATAATGGTTGAGATCTTGGAGGTGACACTGTGACTCGAGCTACCTTCAGCTAAGAAAGTTCAGACTCTGCCCTGTTCCCACTTGGGCACTGTGGAGAGCAGAACCTGGTGGTTTCACAGGATGTTCAGGACTGGACGAGCTGTGCAGTCCCTGTCCTTGGGGGTTTTCAAGGCCAGAGCCTGGGCTGACCTTGATGCCCCAAGTTTTATCTTTTATATTGTCCAGACCCTGTAGTGCATTAGTGCCTAACTCTGCACTCCATACAGAGTGTGAGTGAGCTCTCTGCACAGTTTGGTCACACAAAACAATCCCTCTAGACCTGAGAACCAAGGTCACCATCACAGCCCCAGGCCCTGAAAAGTGTAAACAAAAGTGAATTGGGGGGAGCAAACTGGGGGAATGTGACTTCATTACCTGAAGCTATAACTGGACAATTAACCCCTGATATGCAAATAGACCAAACTTTGTCTGAAAACCTTGTGCCCATTGTCCATCTTGGGTGTAGCCTCTTCGAGGCTCTGACTGCCCAAGGTGCATCTATTGAAGGCCTTTAATAAATACCCACTTTATTCTCCAACTCTGCCTAGCCTCTGTTCTAGGTGGCCATTCCAGGCATCAACCTTAGAGGTGCCCCTGCTGCAACCAGATGGTTTGGATTTGCAGCCTCCTGAGATCCCTGACAGCCCAAAATAATGCTATTATCAGATATAATGGTGGATTAAAAAAAACAAACCAGCCCTACAAGATGAAAGATATTATAGCAATAGGTAAATGAACAAGAAGCAAGTTTAAGAAACCCTATATTTTGCTGCCACTCACTGCCCCAAATTACCTTTAACTGAGCTGAACTGAAAATAAGGCTCTGATGGGAGACAAAAATGCAAGTTTCTAATCCCCAGCAATGACACACTAATCCCAGAAACCTTCCCTTCCCTGGGTGTTACCAAATCCCCTGCTGCAGTGTTGTTCTGCCCCTCCCCATCAGTTGGGAACTGTGTGGAACTCCACAATGTTTTTCTAACGTACACTACAGTAAAAAATTCTTCCTACCCATCACTTAAAAAAATTTCAGAAGGAATTCCACTTGTCCTGTATTTGTGTATGATCTTATTTAACAAGCTTGCTATTCAGCCCAGCAGGGAAAGTCCATTAGAAGAATGATGCACAAGAATCCCACCAGAATGTAACGAGAGGCTTCACAGAAGGCAAGAAGTCACCTCCTTCCTGCTCTTTGCTTTAACTACCCAAACCAAAACACTGCACATAAACCTGCATGGCTGTAACCCCAGAGAAGGAGAGCTGATGTGTTGTGTACTGACTTATCCCTCACCCTAATTCACCCTCATGTGAGCTGCACTCACCTACACACAGTATAATTTTACAGTTCAAGTCTTTGTGTGGGGAATTGCCAGGTTCTGGCCCATAACTCTCAGGGCAGATGGTAGGAGGGGATGATGACACCACTCCTTGCATCCCACCTTGTACAGGAGAGTGCACTGCAAAAAAAGGATATTTGAAGATGCTTGTGAGTCCTTTGTGCCCCATTCAATGGAAAGAGAAACAGCCAAAGGTAAAGCTAAATTCTACAATAATTTTCTAAATCAGAAAGATTAAGATATAGAAAAGAGTTGAAAGAGATTCAGTGTAACCCTGTATCCTGAAAAACATTTAGATTTAAATCCAGTATCTGAAATTGAAATCCTCCTTTCATACAGTGATGTGAAAAGCACTTCTTTCAACAAGACTTACAGTATTTTCTAAAGAGAATAAGACATTTTCAAAGACTCCAAATGTGTTGGTACCGTGTGCTTGAATTTCCCTCTTAATATTTCCCTGGTTTTCAGGTAACTTTTTAATTTTTTTTTTTAATGGAAAACCATGTACAGAACAATTATATTTTGACCAGACCTTCTGGTCAAACAGCTTTAACTGTTTTCTACCAGGCAGGTTTTCAGCACCACCCTTCCATTCTGATTTACATATAGGGACCTGCTTTCTAAAAGATATGTAGTTTCTGAAAAATATGACTCCTCTGGAGAAAGTTGTTTTTTAGCCATCTGAAAAGGTGCCACTCCTATCTTCCAATTAGAGTGGTGCAGGCAGGGGGAATAATCATGTTTACTTGGAGAAACAGGAAAATATGCATATGCAATACAGTAAATAAAATTAAAATAAACATGAGATTTTGAATTCTATTTACTGGAAGTGGCTGGCTTAACTGTGCAACTGCTCAGCCTTGTATGTGAGTCATGCTAATGTATGAATTCATTCAATACAGGATGATTATTTTGCCAAGCAATATATTAGAAAACTCTTACCAGAACTTCCCAGAGCAGCCAGTCATATAAATTCATATCTTTTAATGAAAACAGAAATCAAAATGTAGTCTAATATGGAGCTACATAAGGATTGTTCCCAGTACCCTAAATATAAGTTAATATATACAAGCTTTGTATAAATACTTTCTAAATTAACATACTAAACAAAATTATTATCAGAACTTACTGGGAAAATAACTTCAATTTGAGAAAAATGGCACTAGATGACTGCCTGAGAGTTCATCTGTATGTTTCTTATGTTTTTCCCAGATACTTTTGTTCCAGGTGCTACAAAAAAAATAGTTAAATTTTATCTGTATAATGTACAATATATTACATTTTCTAAAGAAGTCCCAGTATGACAATATTTTGACAAGCATTAATATGTAATAGTTTTAAAGGGTCTGCCAGCAATGGAGGCTGTGCCCAGCTTGCACATTTAAGGAGACATAGAAGTGGATATTTGGTAAAATACTGGGATAACTCTCCATAAACTGCTCTGTTGAAACATTGCTTTATTTTTTACATCTACAATTTTCTATCTATAAGAAAGAAATTAATCTCAAAATACTTGGAAAATAAGCAAGTGCCTGAAAAGACAAGATCTTTTGAAGATGAAGTCCATTTATATATATCTAGATCTATATCTATATATGTTTGCAGCACACCACAGTTCACTTCTGACAGCAGTAAAAGTGCACACCTGCCACAGAGATGACCACAAAGGCTGAGAACAAAGCTGTCCAAAATAATGAGAAGGCTTCATATTTACTTCAATTCTCATTCTTTGTTATTATAAATGAAAAAACAAACAAACAAAACCAAACAACATCAAAACCACACAAAAAACCCCAAACACACACTCCCACAAAACCCCAAAACCAAAATACCCCCCAAAATAGAAAATCATTAAAATTTATGTCTACTGTTGGTATTTCTCTTGCTGGTTTATTATGACTGCTGACATACAAAAAAAAAAAAAGCCTAGGATAGTAACAGTAGTTTAGTAGTGGTTTAGTGTCATGTAAGGAACTGAGCCAAATTCATTCTGGCAGACAGAGTAAGTTAGTAGACTCAAAGATTAGTAAAGATATTTCAGGCCTAAAGAAGGAGGAATTTCCATAAATATTTTGCAATGATCTGGATTCTGTCATCATGAGCAGGGTTTAAAAAAAAAACAACCAAAAAACGGGGAGGGGAGTACTGATTTTCTTTCTCTCAATGAGCAGAAACTCACAGTGTAAGTAGCAAGAAGGAGAGGATGGCAGCACTAAAATCAGGCAAATTGGCCTTCCAGGCAAAGAATTTCATTTACACACATACTCTATGAATTGGTTATTCCAAGGGCAGCCCCTCAGACCACCCTGCAGAGCAGTGCCCTGCACCCCCACACCTCTGAGGGGGGAGCTGGCACAGCAAAACAGCCCTGCAAAAACGACCAAGGGGCATACATACAACTCAATAATAAATCTGACAGAAGAGTGTTTAATAAAGAGATGTATCCCAAATATACAAACAGGCCTCTGAACATCAGGGAAACAATTCTGGCTGCCCACATGCAGCCAAGGGGAGAAGAGCCTTCATTTGTGACTGGCAACTGAGCTGGGCAATTTCCTGTTTTTCCCATTATGTCTCCTATTGAGACTCTCTATAGGCTCTCCAGAGTTTACAGCAGAAGGCTGAGGAAGGAGACTCTGTGTTGACAAAAGAGCAAAAACAGAAGAAAAGCAGTTGTGATTTTTCCTGCTTGATGGCTGAGCAATCACCAGGACACCTTTCTCTTATTAAACAACAAAAGGGAAATGTGAATATGTAATGTTTGTTGGTATTTTCTGTGCTTGGCAAGGAGCACTTTGCTTCTGCAACTGTGATGTGAAGAATCTCTTCATGCTGGATGGCTTTAGTCTGTGGGCACCCTGATGAGCACGAAGAAAGAATCAGAGAAAGACCTGACATCAAATTGGCTGCCAACAACACCCTCACTTTACACCAGCATACAAAAAAGGGGAAAACAAGGATATGCATGAACAGTATGGGTTTCCTTTTCTGTGCTTGCTATCAAGTCAGTTGCTAATATGTTTGTGATATGAAAACATTGCACATGTACATCAGTGCTTCCAGGCACCCAGTGGAGACCATAGCAACAACAGATTTCACTGCACTGCTGCAGGAAAAGACTTTCCTCCTTTGCTTGCTCCAAGTCCTTTCTAAAGCAAAACCAGTGTCCACTTATCTACACATCAGCATTCTTGTCTTCTTTCCATGCACACACTCAGCACACTTGAAAAATACAGCAGGACTTGAATACTTGTGGCTACATCAGAGAGAGCAGGAGGTGCAAGACCCTTTTCTGTATTTACCAACAATTCAAACACTTTGTTATCTTAATTTCAAACCCTTTTAATGTATATTTTTCATCCTGTCCTAATGCACAGCATTGTGTCTAAGTCACAGCACAGAATAATACAAAATGAATGTTGTGATGATGAGATGGTGAGATAAAGGCAGCTTCTTGTCAGAAAAAAACCCAGAGCATAAATATTACTTTTGTGCAATGCCTTACTTCTCTACAGCATTCCCTATCAGTTCTGCCAGGGATGTACACTCTGTGCCACCTTCACTGCACAGCTCTAAATGATTCAACAGATAATTACTTATCACAACAGTGCTAGAGATGTTCTCATGCATCCACAGACAAAGCAGTCGAGAAAAAACAAACTCAGTTATTGATATCAGTTGTGCTGACTTGTGTTCAAGCTGACTTATGCAGGCTCTTTGCATTATTATTTAAAGGACTGATATTTTCCTGTGAATTTTTAACTTCACATTCCATACACAGCAAACTGTATTGCATTTAAAAGAAACTTCTATTTAAGTCATCAATAAATACTTGTTTAATAAAAAAACATGAGGAGCCTACAGAAATAAAATATAATCATATATTAATCATATAATCATAACACTGGTCATACTTTTTTCATCAATATATTCTGTCTAGTATTTCATCAATACAATTATATCCATAAATACACAATTTAGCTCAAAGACATACTGTCAGTGAGACATATATTCATTAAACTTATTTGTTAAATGTTAAAAAAGTCAGAACACTAGAAATACAATAATTCTAAAATTGTAGGTTTTTCCTCAGATGCAATTACTTCATTTACATCTACAGCCCTGCTTACCCAGCCTAAACAGCACATTGTGCCCTGCTGCACACAGCATTGGAAAACACCCTAACGTGTTTTAGATTTTCTTTTTTCATGTTTTTAAATAATTTTCTTTCCATATTTTACTCTTAATAATTTGACACTTTTAAAATGTAGCACACAGACTGTTTATCAGTGTTGCACTGAGGATAAAGAAGAATTTTGCATATTTGTCTGTTCAATAATCACAGTAACATATATTTAAGCACAATTAGTCAAATATTTTAGAATTTAGCAAAGCGCTCTCGTCTTCAGGCAGCCTAATACAAAACTTGTGATAATCTTGCAGTAGCTGAGACATTATGACATTTACTGCACAAAGCACTCCTGTTTTCCTGAGTGTGTAAATGCCTGCCTTTCATGAACTCCAGGTCAAACACAGGTATTTCCCAGGTGCTAAATACCTACATTGTC
Source organism: Drymodes brunneopygia (assembly GCA_013400955.1). Classification (NCBI taxonomy): domain Eukaryota; kingdom Metazoa; phylum Chordata; class Aves; order Passeriformes; family Petroicidae; genus Drymodes; species Drymodes brunneopygia. The sequence goes on from VZTZ01050764.1 coordinate 718,633, forward strand.
CTATAGAGACAATATGATTCTAAAAACTTTTAACCAACTTATGTTTAAGGACCTATATTTTTCAGTAATAATCATTAGTTTACTGAAGCTGAATTTAGAACAGCAAAGAAGAGGATTTTCATTTTTTTGCCATTATTAAAGATAATTTTTAGACCAGAGTTGAATTTCTTTGACATACCCTATAAAGCTTGGGGTTTTTCAGGTTCCAGTGTGTTACCAGAATCAAGTGCTATTTATTTGCTGTAAACTGGTATAATAAATCAGCAAAGAAACTTCAGCTCACTGGGCACTATATGTGATTCAGCCAGGCACTCCCTATGTTGTTTGATAGATTTGGTTCTGTTTTCAAAGAAAAAGCCTGGACACAGATGCTTTGTACACCTCTGCCACTTACAGGTTGTGTATGTTTTAAAAGGTCCTTAGGATATCCTCTTTTTACTGTCCTAAATAAACTAAAGAAAAGACAAGGAAAAAAAAAAAGAGGAGAGAAAAAAGAGAAAAAAAGATTAAACGAGAGTGATGTCAATGCATTACAATGTCAAAGTCCTGTTTCATGTTGGTCAAGATGGCTCATCTCACAGTCTGTCCTCACTTTGATGTTGGGGAAGTATGATTGTGCTGCAGTCTGTGAAGTCCTTTTCCTCATCAAGTGTTTTGAATTTTGTGATAGCAAGATGAGGAGGGGCAGCTCTGAGGTTCAAAGACCCAAAGAGCAAACAGGATTGCTGCTGCACAGCTAAACAAGCTGAGCCCAGAGGCTGCAGGCAGAGAGCAACACAACAAGGAATCAGATGGTGGATTTAATTTTAAGTGCTAAGTGAAAATCCTCCATTTTAGCACTTGGACTTCTAAACAAGTCATCTTAAAAGAGAAACAACAACCCAAGCCAAAACCCCTATAGCTGACTACTTTACATAACCAGGGTTTACAATTACAAAGGTCTCTTTTTCTGCTTTTTCTTTAAGGCAGCTTCTTAAAATTATCTGTCCTCACTGACATGGTTCACTATCTAGAAGTTACATAAAGTGCAAGCATTGTCAGGGTTTCTAATTTGTTTTAATGTAACAAAACCCATTTAATTCTGCTTTTGAAATAAAGTACAGAAACAAAACCACACCGAATGTTTGCTGCTAATATTTCATGGCAAGATAGCAGATAGCCCTTATCTTCAGGCCACTCTGCCCTCACTGTCACCACTGTGTCTCCAGGGAATTTGCTGCCTGTACTACATGTAACTCACAGATCTAATATCACATATATATTGCAGATATGCGAGCCCTCTTGCTTTTCCCTCCTTAAAAGAAAGGTGAGCACTACTCCCAAATATTCTGTAATATGAGTCCAAAATGGCTTAGAACTGGCACAGTACACGTTAAACACATTAAACACAATAAACACATTAAACAGACTGAACTCAAATGTGTCTGGAATCCAACTCCCCTGACATGACACAAGTGCCCACGGAAGGAGCAGTGGAAGTTCCAAATGGCTGCAACCACAATTCATGGTATTGGCAGACAGGAAAAAGAGATGAATCCAAGCAGAGCAGCTCCTGTGTGAGCACCAGCCTGCTCTGTCTCAGGGCTCCCTTGCAGGGAGCAGTTTCTCCATGCACAGCTCTGGGAGAGTTCCTGGACAGGGACAAAAAGATGGATGAACTCATGAGGCCATACAAAGCCAGAGCTGGGAATCCTGTGCCTGCCCAAGTCAGAGAAATAAAAAATTATAGAAAAGTTAAGGTTAGAATGTCACCTTGACATCATCTACCAAATTTTCCCCTTAAAAGGAGGGCTATCTTGTCTTACAGCCAAATTTTTTTTCACTAGGACACCCAGATTCTCCTTGGAGGACCCTCCTTTCCTTTTACCAAGTCAGGTGTAATATTTGCTTTTTCCTGAAATGAAGAACTTTCCACATTCACCACAACTTTTCGAGGACAGTAAAGAGCAGCCTGGCAATGGCACAGCCTCCACACCATGGCTGCACCCCACCCATTCCCAAGGTGCTGCTCTGCAGCTGGAGATCTGCTGTGTCATTTACAGAGAGATTGGAAAGGCTTTGGCAGACATATAACTGTGTGTTAACATAACACCTAATCCCAAGAGGGCTCACAAACAGAATGAGAGGCTCTCAGAAATGATTGCTGAGAAGAGGACACGAGACTGAGAAGTCACCAGGGACAAGCCTAGAGGAGAGAGTTTTTTGCCTCTGTTATTTGGACAGGGAGCATCAACTCTCCCATCTACAAGCAGAATCACAACTTGGGGATGTGACAATATGTGGCCTCTACAGGTGGCTGAGCCTGGAGGGTGGGAAGGAAGGGGAAAAGTGTGATGTAGGTTCTTCCAACTGAAACTATAAAGGCCTGCAGTTATTTACCCTGTACAAATACATATATACACCCATACATACCATTACATATATGGTGATTGTGTATGCCATGTATATTCTATAAACCCAGGATTATTTACGTCATCTCTCACAGAAATAGGGTGAAGCAAACTGCACTTCATTCCTCTTGTGCTTTGCTGATCAACCTGGTGATTTGCCCACAGAGTGAGAACCACTTCTGCATGGCAGAATTCCCACAGGGGCCCCAGGGGAGAGGAGAGCCTGGAGAAATTCATCATTCTCCTTTTATTGAACATGCTCTTTTATTCTGAGGAGGGCCAGCAACATTTTTGAGCCTCTGCTATGCCCCTGCCGTGGCTGGATACGCAGCTGTTTTCAGCTTTGCTGGAACATTTTAACAGTGACAGCCTAAAGGGCCAGAAGAATCATGTGCTCGGTTGCATAAGTTTTCCCCAAAGAAAGGACACATTTTGATAACCTCTTCCACATCACAAAAACTGGAAAGGGTGTAAACAGGTGACTGAACTACCTGGACATTTTTTCCTGGAGGAAATGACCCATGTGTTGTTCTGAAAAAAAAAATGTACCTGCCCACTGCTGCTGTTCACTTTCTCAGCCTAAAATGGGAACCTGAACTATCTGAGGATGACTGTTTATCAAAGAAAACACAGAAATATTCTAGTTTCAAAAATATCCTGTTTGCAGAAACAAAAAAACAAAAAAGAAGAAAGGAAAACAACAATAAGAATACAGTTACAGAAATCCACTGAAATTTCTGTTTTATTGCTGTCATTTGGAAAAAACATGATGCATTCCCAGACATGATTTTTTCATGTTTCCCAATAGAAAGGATTATATAATTGTGTACATGTTATTATCAATGACACCGCTATGCTATGGAACCACTGACATTTTAAACTTAATTACAGATGACAGGTTATGAAATAATTATAAAGAAAAGATTGGACAGCAAGCACAGTGATTTCATGCTTCCTCTTTGTGTGTGTTTAGCACAATATTGTCGAGTCCCTCAACTTTAAAAAATAATGTGAATTATCAAGCAGATCACACTGCTGGTGACGGGGAGGTTGACTCAGTGTTGTAGGAAATGATAACGTGCCACATTTGTCACTCCAAGGCCAGGGCTCTGCAGAGGTGTCCCCACAAGGCTGGCTGGTGGCCATGCAGGGACCACTGCCACAGGAGGTGCTGAGCAGCACGCCAGCTTCCCAGGCTGCTCAGGCAGGGCCATGCACACCTTGAACAATGGCTGTGCAGAGCACAAAGAGTGTTCCTTTGGGCCTACAGATCTGAATTGAAAAAGTGAAATTTGAGTATGAGGATCTTCTACCTGCCTGATTTCATTCTATGACATTCATTTCCAGCGCCTGTGAAATTCCCTCCCCTCCATGAATCCACTAATTAAATTGCCAGTGGCTTTGATACTGATGCTACCTCACTCCGGGGAGAATTTTGTCTGGCTCTCCAGAGATTATTTTAATGTGTTCCATGTTAAATTGGTAGGCACTTTTTAACCTGTTCCTTCCTGATTCCATCTCACCTCTCTGTTATTACTAATAGCACATTAAGCCTTTAACTACTATCTTTTAGTGAAGGGCTAACATAAAACAGCTATTAAGCTTTTCAGCTCTCTACATAGCTTTTTTCCTTCTACTTACATTTCTCTTAAGCAGAGGACTGACAATTCCTTTGGTTATTCCCTGGCCTCGGATGCATTTTAAAAGCATGCTCTTCCTGCCTTTTACATGGTTTACTAATGGTACCTCATTTAGAGCCTTTACCTTGCTGACTCTCCCTTCAGATTCATCCCTTACACCCAGTCCTGCCTCCTGTAATTTTACTCCCTTTTAATGCAGCTACAGCTTTATTATTCCAAAGCTGCCCAAAATTTTTCTCGGAGCTTCTTATTTGTGGGGTTTTGTGGTGGTTTTTTTGTTTGTTTGTGTTTGTTTCTGGGTTTTTTGTGGGTTTTTTGTTTGGTTTTTTTTTGGTGGAGAGAAGAATGAGGAAGACAGTTTAGGAGGGTTGAAGTACAGTACATTGATTCTGTGCACCCTTACCTTAAATACAGCTTCTTTCCTTTTCTTCCCTGTAGCTGTTGAAGCTCTGTGGTGAAAAGCATTAATTACAAATGTATCCTTCTTTTGTCACTCTCATAAATTGCTTATGATTTCCCAAACTATGGATGCTTGCTTTTCAATTGCCACTCTCTGCTGTTATATGATTATTTCTTTTAAAGCATTTGATTAAATAATAAATAGCCTAAGGTCAAGGCTGCTGTACACTTTTAGTTTAGTTAACTGTGCTAAAATTTAGGGTGTTTTTAGGCTCAGGAGACCTTTTTCATCAAACATGAGAAGTATTTGGGAACATCTGTACATTAACAGACACACAGCAATATTACAGTTTGTATCTCAGACAGAATTTGTGAATTAATCACTAGTTTTTCATTATGTGCTCGGCTCTTCAGTGGGACGTTGCACCTTAATAATTATGTTGCCTGTAGAAAAGGGCAACAGAGGCTGATTAACAACCCTGTGCATCATATTATCATATAGAATAATTCAGACTACAAAGAACCTCTGGAAATCATCTGGTTGAGACCTTCAGTGGAAGCAGGGCCAGCCTCAAGGGTAAATTCAAGTTCAATGCAAGGTAACCTGATCCTTCAGGCCTCCAAGGTCATGTTTGAATGGAGCATCAGTGTAAAACCTGCTCTGGTGCTGGGAAAGGCAAGCTGAATGAAGGACTGGCTGGTGCTAATGCAGCACTGCCCTGCTCCCACTCTTCCAGCTCTCAGATAAGCTAGACAGGTATGAATGTGTACACAGGGCTTTGGGGCTTCTCTGCAGAACAATCTATCACGGCTTCAGAAGGACAATTTTTAAACACCCTTTCCACGTGCCTGCTATTTCTCAGGCTTTCTGCCACAGCTGTACATCACATCCACTCCTCCAACTGTAAACATTTTTGCTTCTTCTTAAGGAAAATTATGCAATAGTTTTTAATTATTTATCCACAAATGTGATTTTTACATTTTGCATTTTTACATTTTGAACTTCAGAACTTCAGAATCTTAAGAAAATTGTGAATTTCTCCTTCTAATCTGTCCCTGTTGAGAAAACATTATTTCAGAAAAGTACAATTCTATTTTTATTTAATGATATTTGTATTACATTTTGTCTTTTCCAGCATATTAGACCACAGCTTTTCAAGTCCCCAACTCTACTCTCATCAAGCAGAATGCCTGATGTATATTGAGAATAAAATTCTTTGCTCAAAGAATATTAAATATATATATTTAAATTCTCAGGTCTTCCAGGAAACAGAAAGGATGAAGACCAAATCATATCATAAAGAAACCTCCAGCATAAAGAAACACCACTCTGTTATAATAGGTAATATTTGATTAGTTTAAATATGTGATTATAATTTGAACAATATGTAGATCAATAATAAAAATACAATATATACATTTCAGCCTGATAAAACACAAGATTAAGCACATACAATTGTATAGTTTAAGAAAATTATTTTCCCCTACATTATATTGGTATAAATATAGAGAGATTCTGTGAAACCAGTGGAGATATGGTGCATAACAAATGGATCAAGTCCAACATTTCTTTAATCAAATCAGCATTTCTTTCCCCATTCCCAGCCTTACCCTGCATTATCCCCAAACAGAAGGGACAAGGCAGAAAATTATCACCTGTCGGTGATAATGGTGACTAATAGCTACCCCATCATACCAATTATTTTAAATGTTTAAATGTAATCCTTCATGAGTCACTACATATAATTAACAGATGGGAAAAAAAAAAAAAACCTTCAGGCAAAATTCTGAGAAGAAATACCTACACAGAGTCACTGCTGAACTTGTTTGACCCTGTATGACATTTCTTGTAGAAAGAATAAAGTAATCCCAGAAAGACCTGGTAAAGAATCTTCCATGAATCCAGGCAAAGGATCATAAAAAAAATATAAGAGAAAGAAGTGGAAAACAATAGAGAAGCAGAGGTATTTAGAATGAAGCAAGAATGGGCCCAAGTGATGCCTTTTGACTAAATCCTGTGCTTGTTCCCTGTTCTGGGGGCTTTGCTGAGTCCTTGGCCTAGTCACAGCCTCCTTAGCTGAGCTCAAGCAAAGTACAAATAAAATTCTCCATAAACCAGTTAGCAGATTGAAAACCCACACACTTTTTGCAATAAGAAAAATGCAGTATTTGTCTTTTTTTGTGCTTTCATGTCCGCAACATGCAAAACTAGCATAAAAGATACTGATTGTGCTTACAGGGCTGTTAAAGAACTGAAATCTTTGTGTTTAAAACCTGGAGAGAAATTGTGCAATCCTCCCCCAGAGCACTGCTGCCAGCTGTGCTGGTGTGTTGGGTCAGTCCAGTTCCTTTGCTGTACAGAGCCAGTTACTGCTGTGGATCACCAGGAAAATCAGAGTTTTATTGCCTCAGTTTTTATTTTAACCAAAATAACTGTTCTGGGAAGTTGCTGCATTAATTCAGAGAATAGCATCCTTCTGGAAACAACACTGAACTAATGTCCTCAGAGTGTTAGAGGTATTTGTCATTAGAGATTACATCTTGTGTAGGTGTTGCACAAAGTGGCCACGGTAACACTGCCATAATTAAAAAACACGGCCTCATCTCCTTTGTTTTGCTGCAGAAAAGCTCACCTGCTACTCATGCCATCCAGTTAAATCCTGCTGACATATCCTTCACTTTATTTTTCTTCTAAATTGCCATTTTACTGCTGCTAAATAAAGTATAACTTGCCCTCTGCCTTTATTTCAATATTCTATAGAAGAAAATGGAAAATAGTAAAATATTAAACCTCTAGACATTTTTTTCTAAAGCTTTAATAAATTGATTTAATAATACTACAGAAATATGTCTTGTGGTTTAAAAAGTTAAAAATGATTTTATTGCTTTCTACAGGTGCTACAAACACTTCTAGAAAACTATCCAATGCATTTTGTCAGATTATATTTGATTAAGAAGTGTTAATTTCCATTGGATGGGAAGAAGCAGCTTGTCTGCTGGTGTGGCATCCCCTGATCAGGCCCTTGCAGTGCAGCCTGGCTGATCCCCCTGCTGCTGCAGCACCAGCACCAGTTCAGCTCCTGGGCTGCTCCCAAAGCCCTGACCTTGTGCCTGGGGTTGTGACACTTCTCTGAACCAAGAGCTGGGACAGGGCAGCTGAAGCACCTTGCTGCTGAAAAGAGTGCACACCAAGAGCACATGCAAAGAGTCTCTTTTGTCTCCTTGGGTTGGTTTGAACCCTGCTCTCAGGAGTGACAGAATATGAATTAATCTCTCTCTCTCCTATTCAGCTTTGTGCCAGTTTCACTGGCCCATTCCTACACAGGCAGCTTTAACAGAAACCAATTCACTGGGCCTTTTAAAGGCATAGCCCCTTTCTCTGTTCATTTTAGTTACCCCACTTGTGAAAGTGGATTATAAAGAGAAGGAAGAGTGAAAACCAAAACCTAAAGCAGATCAATACAGCACCTGCCTCTACAGGAGCAGAGCCTTGAAGATTGCACATCCCCATTCCTTGATAATGTTATAAGATGCTTTGACCTAACACACCACATTATTTATAAATTATACTGAATATTCACTATGATATATTTGAAAAGATGCCATTAAAGGAACTTCACACATGGGAAGGGCATATAGGCTTTTTGATCAGAAAGAGAGAACATTTGCATAAAATAAAAAAGTCTCAAATCTTAGTTGGTGATGTAAAAAAAATTACTTTGCTTATTAATAAGAGAAGCTGCATTTTCACAAGGTTTTTCTGCCAGTGGCATGATAAGAATTTTAAAGGAGGCCTGCACCATGTGTTCGTATTTCTGATCAGGTACCCATACTTTTCACAAATGCAGTTTTCCTTGTGATCTCTATGAACTTTTGAAATTTCCACATTAGGAAGTCCAATATAAATACAGTAGAACCCTGATACTATCAATATTACTTCTTAGTGATTTGAAAACACTTTGCATTATATGATACTTCTCATTCATGGAACTAAAATTATTAAAATGAATAAAGCAATAAATGTAAGCTTTAAGAGGTTAATGGTATAATAGCAAAGGGAAAGGGAATTCAGAGGAAAAATAATTAAAGCAGTTCTAAAAAAATAATACAAAGCTTCCATGAGCCTTGCAATATACTGGGGGAGGAAGGAAATAAAGCACTGCCAGCAAGTCACAGGTAAACAGCTTGACAGAGAGTGAAAATGTTGCCAAGAGGAAGTGATAATGGTTTTGTATCCATAATTCATTCATCTCAAGGGATGCAAGATTACGTAATGTAGTGGCACTGCTGTATCCTGTTTCATTAGTGAGTCCTGCCCAGTATTTTCTGCATTCATGAGTTGGGGAAGTGCATGAGACACCTGCACTTTGTAAATGACTGCCTCCCATGCTCCTGACAGTGCTGGGTGCTCTCAGGGCTGGGAGTTCAATCTCATACCTGTGGTGAGACAGGGTGAGAGTCTGAGTGACAGCTCAATCATCATTGCATGGGCCAATCAGAAAGAGCAGGATTAATCACAAGGGTGTTGAAAGAAGGAAAAATGAAAGAGCAGATTCACTTCCCACCTGATCATTAGTTTGCAGTAACACAAAGGGTGATGGAAGCTTGAAGGAGACTCAGATGAAAGTGGCAGTAATAAAAATTGGCACAGAAGAAATATGGGACTCAGAATAGGGAGGTGAGAATTGGAAGAGTTCAGAGGGAACAGCAATTAAACAAGGTGAGAGTGAGCACAAGTGTGTTAAAGAACATTGGGCATAGACATGGCAAGTGCAGGGAAAAAGGATGGTGAGAAACCAAAAATAAGGTCAACAAAGTAGCAGTGTTGCACTGTAATGAAAAAAGAAAGAAAAATCAATTTGGAAAATGACAGATTATTGGAGGGGGATGTAGTACTTCAGAATAGATAATGAATCCTAAAATTTTAAACAGGGAAGTTCAACATGTGTGAGAAAGAAGGAAATTAAGTACAAAATGGCCAAGAGAAATTAGTTATACCTAATCCAAACTAAAACACACCTGTGATTTCAACTGAGCATAAAACCTTGGAAGATTTTTTTTCCCTAAGTATATGTAATCTCACATTTTCCAATTAGAGAAGTGCAAATGTAATTCATCATGAAAACCACTGTGCTTTACCTTCCCTTCATCCCAGCCATAAGAAAACATGTGGGATACCCCGACAAGAGGTATCTACATGACTTTAATGCCTTTTTGGGATACTTCCAAGAGGTATCTATATGACTTTAATGCCACAACAACTCTAAAATGTGTGAGCTCTGCCTTTGAGAGCTGGGCTGGGTCCAGGATGTGCTCTCAGGAATTCCTCCTGGAAGAGCTGCCCTTCAGACCCTTGGGGTGGGACTCCAGGGAGAAGATATTTGTGTGGTGCCTGGCTTTGCTGCCTTTTGGGACAAACTCCAATGGTCAGAGAAGGATCAATGGATGCTCTTCCTCAGGCTGGAATCATGACTTGACTTCTCACTCAGCTCCCAGTTCACCCAAACCCTCAGGGGCAGCTGAGAGGCTCCAGGAGGGCACTCCAGAGAGCCCAGGGCAGGAGGGCTGATGGCCTCAGGGAGCCTCGGGGCCACCAGGGAGACTCTGAGAGGGCTCAGGGCAGCTGGGCTGGGGTCCCAGGCCACTGGGGAAGGGGCTGAGCTGAAACCCTTCGTGCCAATCTCAATTTGTCATTGCAGCACTGTACAAACCAGTCAGCAGACAGCACACATTTCACACATTTCACACATTTCCCATTCCTATATTTGGAAATTACCAAAATCAAAGCAATGCTAATATTTTGATAAGCTAAACAAGTACATGTAGATGCTTGAAAGCCTTCATTTTTATTCATTTTATTTTTAACAGTGCCAAGAAAAGTGACTTTCTTCAAGTTCCATGTACTTTCTAGTAACAAATGCTACTGAAGGGAGTCTGTGCCACCCACAAAAAAGCAGTTAGTGGCTCTCCCAAGTCTGGGGTAATAAGAATTACTCAGACACCAGGAAAAAAAAATCTATTCAGTGCTTTGAAAACAGCTAAGACTGGGAATAATTCATTCCAAATACTCTGTTTTCCCCATCCAAGTATGGCAAGTTATGTACATGTATTCTATAATACAGAATTTTGAAAAAAACAACAGTGTATCAACCAGGTATCTCATGAGATGGAGGATCACATACCAGGTGATGAACACTTCCAAGAAACACAGAAAGAAAATGCATTCTCAAGAATATAAAGAAGATGCTTGCACTGTGTTAACATCTCATGGCCAGCCAAAGGTCTGGGAAAGCTCCTTTGCCCATCAATCTGAGACTGCCTTCAAACTGCTTCCAGCTTTGCTTTATTGCTCTCTTCCTGTAAGTGCTTGACAGTTTGACAGAGACTGCATTCCTGAGTAATCTGGCTTTTTTGTTTGGTTAGAATGAGGTTTAGGGTGTGGTTAATAAAGGGGAATTGGGAAGGAATATTTTGCACTGAAATGCTGACATGCAACACCACAGAAAGTAATTATTAATTAGTACAAACAACTGACGTGAACTCTTAGTTGCTGCACCTTATAGCTGTGTCCATGATATTGAAATCGTGAGATTTCACCTCACGGAAAAATAACCTGGTTTGCACAGTGGGCTTGAACCTGGTGGAAAGAAAAAAATAATCTTTTGCTATCATCATTTATTATGGACAAAAGGGGAGATACAAAAGACTGAACTGAAATCTAAGAACAAAGGACTTGGCTCCCTTTCATTCTCTTTTATTTAACTGTGGGGATCTGACTGCTGTCTCTCTGACCCACTGAAGTGCCTGGAATATTCACAGCACTCCAGGCTTCCCCTTCCCCGTGCCTGTCACTGTGTCCTGGCCAGGTCCCAGCCAAAACCACACCAGTGCCCCCAGTGTTCCTTGTGGCACTCCTCACCTGAGTCGTGAACACCTGGCCTGAGAAGTCCTGCAGAAATACCGTGCTTAAAGCAGGGGAGGCTTAGCAGGTGCCACCACCAGGAGTGAGACACTGCTAATTGAGCACTTCCCAATACCTTATTGATGTTAGTCAAGCCTCCCCAAGAAGGATGGCAGCAGCAGCACTGACAGCTACAGACACAGAAACAACAAGAGGTAACAGAGCAGCGGGGCTGGGAGAAATGTTAATGACAGTGCTTTTCACTGAACTGCTCTGAATACAAGCCATGCACAGCATTTGCCAAATACACGGATGACAAGACACCTTAAATTACAAGAAGGAGAATCAGATTTTTCAAATTGCTATGATTTGAAGCATCTGGTTCTATTAAAAATAAGCAAAGCTCAAGGGAAAGCCATTACTAAATGTCCATGTGTTGGGGTCAATGATAAGCTCTCATGGGAAATCTGAGCTATCAGTTTCCTTTAGACAGAGCGTGTTAATGTAAGAATGCTTAAAGAGTTTTTTGATCAAATATATCCCCTCAGACAAGGGAAAGCTACACAGAACCATTATCTTCATTGACTTGATAAGATAATATGTAATGGCCAAAAATGAACACTTTCAGAAAGTCCTGTTTTATACAGAAATAGATCACTATGGCAGGTTTGGGCTGTTGAGTTGCTAGTAATTTTAAATTAATCTTTGACAACTATAAGAGTATTTTCCTGTGTGTATTTCCAGCATGTGATGAAGTAAGGAGCCTGCAGTTTGGATACATGATGGCTCGTGGAATAAAAACCAAAACACTTTAAGTAAGAGACTCTCTAAGAGCATAGCACTGAAATACTACACTGGACTTTAGAGCTGACATTCTTTTTGGTTTGAACCTGGATCTGGGACTATGGTATGTTCAAATATGCTCAGAGCAAATGATCTAAATTGCCTTTAACTGAGTTTCTGGAGAAACTGTTGCTGCCACCCTGGGACTTTTGCCCATCTTGAATTAAGGACAGTTTTTTTTAAAGCCACTGCCATCTTGAGTGGGGGGTTCAATTGGTGTTTCCTGGAAGTCCTTATGGATTTGTTTGGTTATTATAATTCTTGACTATAGTTCTTTCTTTTATACAATTCATTGTTTGCCTAGCAAAATTGTGAAACTGTCCAAAACTCCACAAATGCCACCATGAATCTATTGCATACAAATCCTATGGTTTTTTAAAGTCAGGTATTATCTTTAAGTGTTAATGTGTAGAAATGGACAGAATAATCCAAATATCAGAAATGACAAAGAAATCTTTTGAGCCTCTTTATCAGTAGTAGTGATTACACTGTTTGTAAGTGGGATGACTCAGTCTTGTCAGTCCCTGCATGTTATTTTGGGATCACAGCACTGCCCAGAGTCTTTCCAGAAATCTCTTGTTGGTTTTCATCAAGGTTTCACTCAAGTAGCAAATCAAAATCACATGGCACTACAATACAAAGGCATTGGTACCTCGTCAGTGGCTGCTGGAGCCCCAGAGCCCACGAGCTGCAGCCCAGAAAGTGCTCACCATGTCTGCCTTGGCAGCAAGTCTGTGTTCTAAGCTGCTGCTTTGTGGATTCAGTGCAAAGCACATTCATGGTTCTCCTGGCCACACATTTGGATGACAAAGGATGTTCCCTTGCCATGCTTGGATTACTTCAATTTACCACTGAATTTACCCAACTCAGGCTTTTGAATATATAACCTGCAAGCACACAGCCTGCAAGAGCAGCCTGCCTGGAGCTGCTCAAGAGCACCACGATTCAACATTTCCAAGTTGTTGCTGCACATAATCTCATGCTCTTTTACAACCAGCTGCTCAGCACCCTGAAATGCAGATGCCAGGGCAAAGGCACAGTCGAGGCTCATGGAGGGGCTGGAGCTGGGGCTGGGCAGCTGCTCCAGGCTCCCACTGCAGCCAGGGGATGATGCTGATCCACTCACCATCCTGCTTCTGTGAAAGGCAGATTTCCTCACCCCTGCTGGATGTCCTCAGCAGCACACTGCATGTTTGGGAAATAAAGCCATGCTCTGGCACTGCCCCTGGGTGGCTGAAACCTCCCCCTGGCTGCAGCACCTGCCAGGGGCTCCTCAGTGATCCAGGCAGTGAGATGACAGACCTGAGGACTTTATTTGCTGGCTCTCCTACCTACTGTGGATAGCCAGGAAAGAACATTGTTCCCTGCCTGGTAAATAGTCTGAGATCTTCCAGTGTTGTCACAAAAAGAAAATTTCTCCACTTAGGTATGGGGGACCAACAAGAATAAGGTTTTTAGCATTAATAGTTACTATATAATTTATTTATTATTTCTGAGTATAAATCAATAATATTTGTTATACAACCATGTCATCATTTCAGTAAAGCATTAGTGCTGTTGCTCTACTGGCTCTTTTATTGCTGCTTCAGATTTAATTGTAATTCTGAGCTAAATTTTAGAAGCCTTCCATCTGCTAAGAAAACCTGGCATGGGGGTACATCTCATGACACTCACCTCCCTCTCTCTTTCCTAAAATTATCATCATCTCCCAATTCTCTCAGCCCTTCACTCCTTTCATTTACTGTCATACCACAGAAGTGAAGAAGTGTCAGCACACAGGGTTTAGCAATCATTTTCTGAGTCAGCAGCCCTGAAGAACATTTTCTCACATGAAAGCCATGCTGCCTTGTGTCGTGCGACTGCAGCCCCTCACCTCTCATTGCACCACGAGGGCCACATTTAGAAAAGCAAAGCAAGCTAGAGTTGCAAAGATCAGTGTCAAGCAAAGTGTGTGGCTTATCACACCCACTCATGCCAGCCAGTAAAACCAGCAGCAGCAGTGCAGGCTATAATTGGTTCATGAGGCTCAGTCTACACAGCAAGAAGGTGTTGCCTAAGCAAACACCAGTCCTACACTCACCAAATGCACTTTTTTCCAGATATAGGAAAATATAGACTGTAACTGAGCCAGTACTAAGGAAAGAAAAACATTAAAAAAGGCTGTAAGCCTGAAAGAGAATTAGGCAGAGCTGTAAAGAACACTTGGGAATTCTTTATTCCACAAAAAAACCCCAATGTGTTTATGTCATCTAGACACTAAGTAGATTTCTTTGAGGAAAAACTGTTACTTTATCTGAGTAAACATGTCAGTCAAAAACAACAACCAGCAATTTACAAAAATGATGCTCGATTATTTAATGCTGAAAGAGTAACATTCCACAGAGAGAAGTGTTTTTATTTACATTCTGTATCTAGAACAGGTTTAGGCTGAGATGGAGTAATCATAACAAATACTACGGGTTCTGCTAATTCAGCAAAACTCCCCAGGCCTGGGACTGCCTTTTAAAGTATGTTTGGCTGCAGTTTCACTGTGTGGCTCCCTGCCACATCCAACTCCTCACTCCGTGTGTCTTCCAAGACATCTTCTAAAGAGCAAGGGGTTTCCTCAAAGGGAAAGAGAGATTCCTCCTTTTTTAGTGGAATAAAGCAAATCCTTGGAGTAAGCTAGGCTTTAGATCCTTGAGAATGCCTATTTATTTCACTGTGCTCAGCACATCACCTGATTAGGCTTCAAATCATTAAAAGTAGCTGCACACAAAAGGAAATGATGGAATTACACATTGCTCCCCTGTTATTGAGGTTTTGATTACTGCAGGCTAATTTTCTCATTGTACTTTCGTGGGGTTTCTCCTAACTTAACATTCTTTTAAGGTAGCCTGTGTTGAGGGAATTATCTTGTTTTTCAAAGCAAATTTCAGCTGATTACTAAGTATTTACATACTGTAATTTGAATGTCTAATTATACAATTAGTGTAAATACATGTAATATGGTTTATTTTTCACAAAAGCTGATAAGGTACATTGCTTTTTGCATTCCAGTGTTACGAGATTTTCATTGCTTGTAATACACAGTCCAAAACTTCACATTAAAAGCTTCCAGTTAAAGGTGTTTATTTATCAGTTAACAGTTTCCAAGTGACTTGAAACACACTTCATACCATAAACCAAGACAAGACATCTGCCTTCTTCCTGCAGGCTGGGGCTCACAACCATACCTTCCCTTCCTAAATGCAAGAGTTGCCCTAAGTCTCGCTATTTTTCCTTGCAGGACTTCTTGGTACATTTCTGTCCCTCTCAAAGTCCCCAGCACTGAGTGAGAATTCACCTTTTAGCTGCAGTACCACAGCACTGCTGGCCCAGCAGACATTTCCCTGTAACTTGTACTGGCATTGATGACAATATTCTTGATGAAATCAGGAATAGTGAGCTTGGGAAGATGAATGGAGACAATGCTCCCCAGTCCTAGAGCTGCTCCTTTTTAAGCAGCTATAGATAATAACTTCCTAATGAGAGGGCAGCAAAGTGCTCCTTTACTCTCAGCAGCTAAAGCAACAACGCATCAGCACCGAGCTGCAGAAAGCTGCCAGCCTCCTTTGCTCCTCCTCAAAAATCTCTGACATCTTCCCTCAGTCAAAGTTTACTAAATCCAGGCTTCAAATGTAATGGTATTTCCTTAAGTTTCATAAAATTTAATCTATGAGCAGAAAGAAAATTTAAGTCAGTGTGTTTGTGAGCAGACATTTGCACTCCATTGGCACATCCTTTCCTCATGTCCAAGCAGGACACGCTTCCAAATTTTTTTTCAGAACTTGATTTTATTTTAATTAAGCATATAGAGATCATATTTAAGCAATGTGGAATGATCAATTATGTAAGAAATATTTCTGAATTATATGTTGTAAAATGATTTTATCTGTATTTTCTTAACCTAGTATTTACCTCACAGTGGTAAAAGACTTCAATAGGTTATTTGATTATACAGCACCTTAGAAAATAGAATCAAGATTTCATGAGATTAAATCTCATGTTGTCAACGTGAAGCTTCAACTTCAGCAGCCACTGCCATTCCCCCCATGTCTTTTAGGGAAACTTCCTTCACCCAAACTAATTTTAAATGAAATTTAAAACCCAAGGGCCTGGGCACTGATCTCCACAGCAGCACTAAAAGCCATGAGCCCTATCCTGACACGAGCACTGGGGTACCCTGTTCCTGAGGTACCCAGCTAAAACTCTGCAAGCACAGTCTTTTCCTCATGTATACACCAGATTTTGCCATCCTTGATCACACTGAAAAATGTCTTATCCTGAAAGCAAGATAAAAGACAGGACTACTGTACATTTACTTTCTATTCTAATTTTAAACCAGGACACCATTAAATCACCGTAAAAAACTTAGTCTTTCATACACTAAGTCTATCCTGTGAAATTAGTATATTGTGGAAAAAGAAACCAAACAAAAAAAGGAATGAAAAGGATGTTTATTTCATAAATACACTGCACCACATCTGAATAATTTCAAAAATACATTTTCTAAAATTCTGGGCCCAACAATAGAATGCAGTCAAGATATTAAAGATGCTGAACATACACTTAATTTTCAGCTTATTTTTGTGCCCCCCTGGCCTCAGTGAGACTTAAGGACACGTATAAATTTTCTTTTTAATCAAGACCTCATTTATGAGGATAATAATGCCTTCACAGCGTGTATTTTTCTACTGAAAGATGCAACACACAAACCAAATGTGAGGAATATCATCTTTGGCAGCATTCCCTAAGGGAGTC
This sequence comes from Drymodes brunneopygia, assembly GCA_013400955.1. Taxonomy (NCBI): domain Eukaryota; kingdom Metazoa; phylum Chordata; class Aves; order Passeriformes; family Petroicidae; genus Drymodes; species Drymodes brunneopygia. Next base: position 735,588 of record VZTZ01050764.1, read on the forward strand.
TGGATCTATAAACACATGGATGTAATGCATTTGTTAAGGCAATTCTTCTTCCATTCTCTGACAGTTATAATATAAATAACATTTTCTCCTTAGGAAGCAATCCAAATACAATCAAACCAGTGTATTAATATCTGTTAAAGTAATCTCTGACTTTGTAACTGGTTTAGAAGTCTGGTTTGTGAGAGGCTGTGAGAAGCTGTGAGAAACTGGACACAGACATGAGGTAGGAGCTGCATGTCCCATCCCATCCCCATTATCCCATGCATTATCCCATGCCATGCTATGCCATCCCATCCCATTATCCCATCCCATCCCATCCCATGCCCCTGGCAGCGCTGGCACAGCTCTGTTACATCTGCAGTTCCCTTGCCATGGAAGGCAGAGGGATCCCTCTGCCAGCCTGTGACAGATGCTTACACATCATTCTTTAGCTCTAACCTTGTCTTTACTCTTTCAGTTTGCTCTCAGCCAAGTTGGGAGTGTTCTCCCAAAGGCTGGCCAGGGGGCAGGCAGGATGTGGCTCCTGTCTGCACTCAGAGCTGCTCTCCAGGAGAACACATTGCTGAGAATGTGGGAGAGAGGCCACCTCCAGCTCAAGAGTGAAAGTCACATCAGCTTCCAGCACCTGCTACTTAAAAGCTCTTCAGTCCCTTAGAAAATCTTAGTCAGGCTCTCAGGTCTGGTTAAGTGAGGCTGGAAAAATCTTTTGTGTATCATCCAGAATGGATCGATTCAGTCTGTATCAAAATGAAATAACTCACAAATCAACACAGTCATACCAGTCACTCATTTGTGTGTGCTGGACTAATGAGCAGATATTGAAAAGAGCATGACAAAAGAGCCAGAACTCAGCCTGGGTTCAGCGGAACACAAGGATTCCCTAACATGGCTTTTTTTCCAAAACTTGCCAGTTAATCAGGAAAGACACAGAAGCACAGAATCAACAGATTGGAAAATTCAGCAAAAGATCCAGAAGTTGGGAAAAATGTGGGTTGTGAATATTTTGTTCAAATTAGTATTCTGGCAGCTACATTTTGAACAAGATGTAATTTGTATAAGGCACCTTCTGTTAAATTTGTGGCGCAGAATCAATACAGGGACCAATCCAACTTGAAATCAAACCATGGATTTGCATCAGTACCTCTATTTACCCTAACTCCCAGGCCTAAACTACTGAGAATGAGATTTTCAAAATTAGAGAATGCAGATAAACACTTAAAAATACCTTTCCTTCCAAAACAAAAGATGTATTTTATCTCTCCAAAGAAACTAAAGTAAAAGGACCTTCTTCAGTCTTGAACCATGCTCTGACAGCAATTATTCTACATATTAATTTTGTACAAGACATAAATTCAGAGCTAGCAATGAGGTTTTAGGAGCAGACTTAAGAAAAGGGCTAATCTATCAGCTGTCAACTTTATATTTAGAGAGATGAAGGCACAGGTATTAATCTGTCAAAATCAAAGCCAAGGATGATGCTCACTTCTGCAGAATGGCTGAATCAAAATTTTTCAGCCATACATATTATTTTTGAGTGCTTACCTCAAAGTTAAATCACTTTAAGAAGGGTATGCAGCACAGCAGTGACAAAATAACCTGGTGGCAAAATACAGCTGGCAAACTATAACTTAAAGGAAAATGAATGACTGTTCTTGATATAATATGGAAACTAATGAGAAAATAAGACCCATTAATTTTTAAAACAAAACAAAAAAAGTCCAGCAAAATTATTTTCACTTTATTGCAGCACTTATGCATGCTGCAAAAGTTATTTCAGCTCTGAGCCAATGTTTTAAATATCTCAATTTTTGCTCCTGTTGTTCTTTTTAACAACATCAGCCACACTGGTTATGCTCAATACAAATGGCTCATACCTGGGAATTGAAGCAGCTTTTTCCTTTCCCAGCAGTGACAGTGATTTTTCAGAGTTATCCTCAGCTGTTCTGTGGCTCAAACATTATTTTCCAAACCAGAAAGATCATTACAACCAGTGATTTAGACAACAACCTTTGTAATGTCAGGCAGGCTTCAGAGGCCAGCCAGCATTAGCTGGAGTGCAGGAGCTCTCCAGAGTGACACCTCCAATTGCAGTCACAGCACTGGGCCACTTCACAGCTCAATCACCAGCACAGTTTGCCCAAACTCATATTTTATGTATTCACTGAGGTCACACCTTGGCAGCTGGATGACACACAGTGGGCGTGCACCTGCTCTGTGATTCAAAACAGCAAAACACGTTTCAGCTGTGATGGAAAGCATGCTGGATATCTGCTATTTGCTTCTGTTCCCTCAGTATAAATAGCTTTGGTAACCAGGGCCACATTAGCACAATCCAAGAAGCTTTTATATTTTAACAATCTGATTATTATGAGAATGGAAAGAAAATATTTCCAGGTCACTGCAGGAGATGAATTTGGATAATCCTAAAGATACCCCTGAAAGTTATACCAAAAAGACCAACAGGTCTGTAAGACTCATGAAGAATGTGTTGGAAACCAGGCTTTGGAAGGGCCCTATTCAACCTCCTCTGTTGCTTAATAGAAACTTATCCATTCTACAAGCAGTAGGAATTATCCAGTCACTTTAAGGAGGGAAAGGGTGTCCAGATCAATTTGATTTTAACCAACTTTATCTAAAAAACTCCTGTCAGACTCATTGAATCTGTGCTACATCCAAACAAGATGTTCTATTTTCCAAGCATGTGATTCCTTTCTACTACACATGAAACCTTCTTTTATCTCATCAAGGAGCATGAAGGAAAAACCACTTATGGAAGATAAATTGTGAAGGATATGAGGTTGCATAAATGACTTTGGAAAAAACTGCCTTGTATTGTTCTGTTTGACATATAATTCTTTTTCCTCTTCATGGATAAATTGTGAAAGTATTTCTAAACAAAGTTTTATCATGAGCTCATCAGTATGCATATTCTGTGCTCACATTTAGTATCTATTTATAAAATCAATTCTGTTCTGGGCTTTGACAAACAAAACTGAAATGCAGCTGTGTTACATGTTGATAATTTTCATTAGTTCTAAAAAGCCTCAACAGAAATTACAATCTTACTTGTTATGACCAAATAACCCCGGGGAACCCACAGGAAAGGTGACTTCTCTGCATGATCTAATTTGTTAATGGAGAAAAAGAAGTGGGAGGAAAGAAGTGGATAAAAATTGAAAGTAAAATGATGAAAACTTAAAAATCACAGATGTACACACTTGAAGCTGTGCTGACTAGAGAGTCTTCAGCATCGCTGTCAAAGACAAATATATATTGAATTATCCTTGCATTATTTGCACATCCTTTATTACACTGGAGAAGTATTTGCTCAAATTTTGAATAAGCTTCTTGCTTGAAAATCTGAAAACCTCATGGTATTTAATATAAAGAGCCAAAATTCAGCAACTACATTTCTGAACAAACATATCCATATCTGGTGTGTAAAAAAATTAAAAAGCAAAAAAGGAGTTTACAATGACTCCTTTTTGAAGATTACTTCGTAGTAAAGAAAATCACAAATGCTTGAAAACTAAGTCTTCAGAGAAAATGAAATAAATTAATTTCGTCATTAAATTGTCTTTAAACAACAGTCTATAAAGCAATAGAATAAAATCAATGTTTATACCCCTTTTCCTATGTTTTATGGCTGCTCTACTTTTTCCTAATATTTGGGGGTAAGGGTGTGGTAATTTTGTTTCCTTGGAATACAATGCTTTTTAAATTCTGCTGAAGAACTCCCTGCATTTCTTGTTTTCCTAGGAATATTTGTTGATTAAAAGCAGATCAGTCTGAAGTATTTCTAGGCATCATAATTACAGAAGAACTGCCAAGAAATCAATAATAAAAATGTCCTAGTTAAACAGCCCTTCTAACTTAAATTATTAAATTTTCAGTCTTTTGGGGTTTTTTCCTAAGGTTTTATTTCCTAATTCCCCCGGCTAAACAGTCCCAGAGCAGGCAAACATCAAATCTCTGAGGGTAAAGCAGAGGTGGGGTGTTCCAAACATGCACAGAGCAGTTCTTTTGGAGGCCAGTTCTGAAAAGCAGGCAGGCAATGGCAGCAGTGATCCCGAGTGCCAGGGTGGATTATTTTCAGTATATAAGAACTCTCAGAATGCACCAACCAATCCTTTACACAGCGTAGATATTTTTTTTAGAGAAGTGGCTTTTGAAAATGAAACACATTTTCATAAAAGTAAATAAATATCATTCCATTTTCTTAAATTTCTAAACATAACAATACACAGGAAGCTGCTTGGCTTTTCCCTTTTTGATCCATTTGAAATGCCCCTTAAATTTGTACGTTTCTGTGCAAACTGCTGTTTCTTTAATTCCCTAAGAGAGATAATGAGGACTGGTTTCTGTGTAATTCTAGTGTGATATTTTTCTGGGTGGTTTTCAAAGCACACAGTATGTAATTAGGGATAATGCAGACAGTTCCTTTGTTTTCTGGAGAATACTCAATTTTTTTTTTTTCTTTTTTTAAAATTAGGGACTTCGGGTTTGTTGCTTTTTTTTTTCCCTAAGTAAACTCTGTGTGATTGAACACGGGGAGTAAATTGAGGCTTGTTCACCTGAGGGTATTTACACTTTAACAACTCTGACAATCTGATTTTAAAACCAAGTCCTGCAGAATATTTAGAGAGAGCAGACTTCTTCAACCCAGATGCAAATGTTTTAGAGAGGAATGGCATTTAGGAAACTGATCACTGCTCCACTCTTCCTCCAGGACAGCTGACATAAGCCAGTAAGAGCCACTTATGAGCTGCAAAAAGCAAAATCTGAGTAAAAAGCTCACTCTTGAACAGCAGTACTCTGTGCCTATCCGGCCCTACTTCTGAAGATAACGAAAACAGATCATTCTCTTCAGTTTCAGTGAAAAAATGACTGTGTTCAGCAGCTCTGAAAATCAGGATAACACTAAATGAATGCTTCTGACATAATTACTGGGTATAAAAAGCCTACACTGAATAGCAAAATATGCTTTTGTGAAAAAAATATCACAACACCACGCTCATGTGATTTCTCTTTGCACAACAGAATGGCAACAAGTGCCTGAGAGCAACTCTGGGAAGTGCAGACCCAAGCATTGTGCTGCTAATGATTTCAGTGCATTCTTCCCAGACAGGGACAATCCTTGGGTGTTTGTGCTCAGAGAGCAGCAGAAAGCAGAACACATGATATGTGGAATAATAACATATTGATTTACAATCTTCTTCTAACTGCAGTTGTACTTACAGATCTACTGTGAAGAAAAAGTACTAGAAAATTCCAGCCCTCTTCATTTTGTGCAAATCATTCTATGAACATTTAATCAGGAAACGTGGGAGAAGCCTGTGAAAAGCTGCTCCTGTAACTACAGAAAATTAAGTGCACTCAGTTATTTGGGAAACATCCCCCAGAGCACAGGAAACCAGCACTGGAAATGCAGCAGGAGAGATCTTACTTGCAATTGAGATATCCATGCAGGATGAAATGCAGATTTTGGAAGGAGTTTGACAGAGCTGGCCATGAGCAGAACACAGGTATTTCACAAAGCAGCAACAAAATGCTGTGTGCCTGAATTAATTGCTTTGGGGCCAGGACATCACCCACAGGTTGAAACAAGAGTCAGATAATGCATTGAGAATATCATCAATGGAGAACAGGCTCAAATCCCTCAGGAATATATTTGGTGAAATACATGGTTTTCTATTCCAAAATTCAGGCTAACTTCAAGTTAGTTATTAATGGAGTACCACAGATCAAAAAAATGCCCAGGTTTGCTTCATTGTAAAGAAAGTTGTTTAACTTTTTCAATCAGTTCACAGTACAGATTTCTGTTCCATGATCACCCTTATCATACTGGCAATGACAAAAGAAAAGGACACCTGTCAGAAATTCAAAGAAGGATACTGTTTCTGGAGAAGCAAAAACAAAATAGGAAAAGGAGGGGAAAAAAGCAGGGGGGGAAGTAAAAAGGGAATAGGGAAAAGGAAAAAAGGAAAAGAAATAAAAGGAAAAGAAGAGGGAACTGTCCTGATATCATAAAAGTAAGAGAGTTTAATGTTAATGCCCTCAACAAATTCACAGTCCACTCAGAGGTTTGTGACTTGAAAGCATCTTACACACAGCAGCCGGGGAGCTCCCAGGGAAACAAATCAGCCAAGCAGCAAAGGGCAGAAGTGTGCAGTTGTCTCAGCTGCTGAGGAGCACAGGGACTGGCCATTAGTGCAAGTATTTGGGTGAAAGGAATAGACAGGCATGCAGATACTGTGAGCAGAGCAATTAGATAAGGCTCCCACTGATATGAGAGCTGTAAACCACTAGGAAAACACTTTGCTGAGATGAAGTGTCATCACCACACACAGCTCCATGGCTGGCTGATTTTGGAGAGGCTGGATCTTGTTGAGCTGCTGCTCTCCTGAACTGTCTATCCATTATGTGCTGAGGGCTCTGAAATTTGCACACCTCAGGGGAAACAGAGCACAGCCAGTCCTATCAGAAGATGGAAGTAGACAGAGGTGGGAAGCCAAACTGAAGTCATGAATGCCAAATGTGAAGTGAATGATAATATATTTACACCAACATCTGCATAAACTTCTCTAATGCTTTCACTTGTGCTCTTTCAGTGCCATTAGAAAACTGAGATTTGATAACAGGCATGGCAGAGGCAAAGTAAGGGGTATAGAATAAAACAGAAATAGAAGAAAGCACCTGAAACTACTTTCCAGCATTGGTTTGACTGACATTTTTTATAACTTGAGGAAACATAAATATTGATTTCTTCCCCAATATTATTTGATTTGCAAACTCCAAAGACATTGGTTTGTGCTTTAAGAGATCAGCGTATTTCAGTACTATCTGTATGAAAAGATAGCAAACAGAAAGAGCAAATGGGAAAAAATGTACCACCTGGAATGCCAACCAGATTTAAAAGGACTTACAAAGAGGCTTAATGGGTGTGTAAATATAAATCTAGTGAACAATTTCTGGTCCTGGAAACTATGCAGACTCTCTGCAAAGACACCACACCTTCCCAGAGAGAGCTGCAAACTGACCCCCCCAGCTCCTGCTGCAGATGTCACAGTGACTCAGGAGCTCCATCCCCTGCACCTCCCACAGATACCCAGAGACTTTGGAACTGGGTTAAGCAGCTGGAGGGGCAATGCCTGCGTGATGCCTTAAGATTTGAGCTTTTACATTTTTCAAATCCTGCACTGCGTTAGTGCATAGCTCTAAACTCCATATACAGTGCAGTTAACTGTCTTCACACTTTGGTCAGACAAAACAATCCCTCTGGGCCTGAGATCCAAGGACACCTCACGGTCTCACACCCCTAAAAGTATGAACAAAAGTGAATTGGGGGGAGCAAACTGGGGGAATGTGACTTCATTACTTCATCTTTGAAGCTGTAATTGGAGGATTGATGTCTGATGTGCAAATAAACCAAACTTAGAATTGTCTGAAAAACTTGTGACCAGCTTGGGTGTAGCCTCTGGGAGGCTCCTGCACTGCCTAAGGTGCATCTATTGAAGGCCTTTAATAAACAACCACTTTATTCTCTTTACTTTGTCCAGCCTCTGTTCCAGGTAGACACTCCAAGGCATCAGCACATTCCCCCCTGATTTCCAAAAGAAGCACTTTCAACTCGTTTTAACACAACCCACATTCCACAGAAACCAGCAGTGCACTGGGTAACCCTGCACAAATCAATGGAGCATCTGTGGGCTCACTTAGCATGACTGAAATGTAAATATATTACTTTGAAGCATCCAACACAAAGGTGTGATAGGTGAGGCAGCAAAACATAATCTGAGGTGGCTTCCCAAAATGTAACAATATTAGATTAATGAAAAGAAAAATCTCTTTCCTCAATATTAAATAAAAAGAACATTTGATATGAATAAAACAAAAAGTATCTTGGGATTTGGACTACATTCCTAAACTCTGCCAGAATAATAATAACATAAAGAGAAAAAAATATCCTTATGTTTATTCATCTGTAGGAGATGACAGTATATTGACAAAAATATGAATAATCACAAAACTCACCATCCAGTATCAGAATAAGAACACCCTATACTGCTGATGGATTAATTATGTTTTTTCGAAGCTATTCAGATAATTAGACATACTAAGTTCAGAGCTATTTTTGCAATGATAATGGACTTGTTTTGTTGTGGTCTATTTAACAAACTGTTGGATGCTTTTTCTAAAGCTTGTTTACATTCCTGTACATCCTAGCTTGATTGATATTCTGTCCTTTGGATGATGGTGTCATGCCAGCAACACCACTGAAATAGCTCAGGACAATAGAAACCTTCTTTTTCAGGGCCTCTACCAAAAACCAGACTACAGTTACTCTTTCGATCCTTGCTAAATTGAAATGCAGCATACTGTGCCAAATAATTCTTTTTAATTTTATACACACACACACTCTCATGTGTGAGAGAAGCCCAGACACAAAGGATTCCATTCAGCAAAGTGTTTCAGAGCTACTACTTCAGAGTATCCAGAGTTGTTCAAAACTCTCTTAATGTAGAGAACACTCAGCAAATGCACAAAGAAACACAACAAAATTTAGATGTTTCAGTTCCAATGCTTGTAAGAAACACATTTAAATTTAGGCACAGACATGCACAAAAGCCCTGACCATACTGGGCAGGTTCTCACCCTTTTACAGGCTCAGCTTTTTTTGCAGATGCAGTGTTTACTGCACTGAAGTCCCAGCAGTCTCAGCAATCTGTCCTGGACCACCTCAGTCACATCAGCCTTTGCATCTCTGCTACCAAAGAAGGAACAGGTGAGGCACCAGAGAGGCTCAGCCTCCAGCACAGCTGGACACCATCCTGCACCTTGTGCTCTCAAACTCTGCACTGATGGCACCTGACCAGCACTGGCTGCTCTGAAATATGGGAAGCTTTAAAGAGGAGCTTTCATACAGCTTTCTTGTACTTTTTCCAAATCTCATTACACCAAAGATCTACCCTGTCTGTATTAAGAAATCTTGCCTCCCACAGAGATCTCATGCACACAAATATGTATATGCAGGCACAATTTTGTCTAAAACACACACATATATATTTGTTGTCATTTGTGTTGTCTGGCTGCAACAAAAATAAAGCAAAATTGCACAGCCTTTTTGAAAGACCACAAACACTTAACACCAGTGTTCTTCAAAGTGAAAGTGCCTATTAGCCCATAAATACCTCAAAACATGGCTTTGTTGTTAAAATGCTACAAATGAATAGAATGAAAATATTAAAGTTAGCAGAAAGAATTCTGGAATTATATAATTAAACACTGCTTCCTTCCTTCTGGGTACCATGACTCACAATGTGCAAATGTATTATGCAAAATAAGATTAAAACAGAATCTGCATTTTACCCTTGGGTTCATTCAATAGTCAAGAGGAGTTAGAGAAGAAGAAGTTAATTTAGGATGAAAATAAAGCATTAAAAAATAAAATTTTTCATATTGTCCTTCAAAGATCAATCCACACAGAGACTTGAAAAGAACAGCATGTCTCTTGCAATGAAGGGACATTTAAATCTACACTTTCATTTGTATCACACATCCCTAGAGTCCTGCAAAGACTGTTTGTTTGCTTTGTTAAAAAAAAAAAAGGAGGTAAAAAAGAAAGAAGGACTTAAACTGTAAAGAAGGACTTAACTATACTCTCAATTAAATGCATTATTGGAACATATTTAAGAGATCTGAATACTAACTTGTATATGTTAGCCCTGTATGATATTTCCAAAGTTACAATTATGAGGGTTGGAAAGGATTACACAGCACTGAATCACCTTATGCAAGCAAAATTTTAGATGAATATCCGTTGTGTATCTTATTTTATAATCCCAAGATACAAAATTGCATCTATGCCTCATCTTTTTTGTTTTGTTTTTATTTTTTTTATTATTAATCCCTCATGCAAATTAGAGATGAAGATTTATTTATTTATTTATAACATTCACCCAAAGCAGCTTTGCTGGTTTTTTCTTGTAGCTTACAGTTGAGCCTGAGATTCATTTTCTCAGGGGATTCGTGTTCTCTGTCCGTAGCAGCTTTGCTTCTCTAAGCAATGCCCTCACCATGCACCAGGCTGGGATTGCAGTTTATTCCTGGGCTCCTTATTGGAAAATGTTCATCTGCAGGTGGTAATTAAACACGGGATAGTGTGAAATGATATTCAGCTCCTTAAGGGGCAAACCTCAGCTCTGTCCTTGCGTTACCCTTGAGTCTCCAAGAAAGAACTGTGCTGATGCATATGAGGACTGACATGCTGAGCATGAGATTGCACAGTGGTTTTGGTCAATTTAAGCGAGGATTCCACCAGAACACCCTCCCTGGCTGTTTGTGCCCTTCCCTTGGGCTACTTCTGTGCTTTTACAAACACACAGTGATCTCGTTCATCCTCCTCATCCACAGCCTCTCTCCCCAGCAATTCTTTGATTATGTCCGTGCCCTAAATTCTCTCCACATCCAGTCGCTAGATTATCACTATACAGAAAAGATAAAAACACAGTTTAAAGGCAGAAAAAAGTATGGCAGGACTGTTGCAGGCCTGGGCACCCTGAGAATCACTTAATCTAAGCTGACGTGAGCTGGGATCCAGAGCCAACTTTTGAGATAGTCCCCCTGCTCATAGGGGAGCCATGGCTCTGGCAGCAGGTGACAGTCCTGGAAGGGGCCACCAGGGACAGGTCACAGCCACAGGGGCTCGATCCCCAGCACAGAAAGGGAAGACTGAAGCAGGTAATGGGACTAAAGCCATGGCTGAAGCTGATGAGCTCAGAAAGTGTCTCAAACCACGGCCCAGTGATAGGCCCTGTTAAAACCAGCTTGGGTATCCAGGTTCCTTTGGTGTTTCCCATTTTGGTTTGTTTTTATGTGAATCCAGTCCCTCCAGCACCAGGCAGCAAAACATGGCTCTAAGTCAGTCCACTCATATTTACACTGTTCCATCTACAAGTAACTCAGCTGCAGAGAGCAATTAAAAATAGCAAACATTTCCAGTGTTCTTCTTCCCCTCCTTAGAGGAATTAAACCATTGCTGACACAGGAGGAAATGAATTGCTCTTGACTGCAGCTAACACTTCATAAGTGCTTGGAACACTTCTGGCGATCATGACCCTCAGATAAAATGTCCAGTGTGAATGGGCATCTACTACTCTGTAAACCAACCACAAAAATGTCTTCATTATTTATTCGAATAGAATGCTTCATCACCCTTGGCATCTGGATTTCTCACCTCAAAGGACTTTTTAAAACTCAAAACTTCAGTCAAAAGTAATTCATATCACAAAACGGTCTAAATGGATAGCAAGAATAGATAAATTTGTTCAAAGTTTCTCAAGAGTCACTTATGATAGAATATCAAGTAATCTTTATGCTCCAGGTCCCCGTATCTCTAGCTAAAATGCATTAAAAGAAAAAAATAATCAATCAAGGTTATTACACCTATGTACAACTTGTGGTGTGGTATTTTCCTTTATAGCATTTTGAATCTTCCACCTCCCCAGAACAAAGGACTTCAGAAAATGAGAGGAAAAATTCCTCTTGCTTTCAAGAACATAATTTCAGAAGCGATTTCAGAAGTGATTCATTGAAATTAGTGTAGAACGGAAAAGAGTTGGGATAAAAGATGAAAATGGCCATTCTATTTGCTTTGTATTGATTCTGCTTTAATCTCTGTGTAGAGACCGTGCATTTCTGGGTGTGGGGCATGGTGAGTAAGTGGAACGAATGGGACATCAAATTGCAGAGCAGTACTTACAGTCTGCTGCTGTTTGTTCTATAGACTGCTGCATATGTATCTGTGAGATGCTCATCTGCTTGCACATCTAATTCCAGGGGAAGAAAAGAGCACCCTGCTGCTGTTACTGTGCATTCTTTTTCCCCTCCCGATTTTCAGAAACTGTTTTAATGAGGCAGTTGATTTATAAATTTCACAAAATCAAATTCACATGAATTTTCTATTTATATAAACATCTAATGGAGAAGAAACTTGACTAACTGGAGTCTCTTCTTTCCCTGTATTCAGTAGAAAGCTGAACTGGTCTGCTGACAGTCATCAGAAACTTGAGAGATTTTTCCCCACTTATGAGAACAAAAGAGAAATAAATCAAAATTCAGATGCTTATTTCTCAACACCAAAATGATGCATGGATCTCAACACCACTGCTGGGGTGAATGCCTCAGGAACAGGGGGGATAATAGGCTGCACAATTCCTCCACTGAGCCAACATGCTATGCTTGTATGTGCATTAGTAAAAGCCCAGTAAAGGTTTCTAAATGAGCCTGACATCTTACTTTTAAGTAAAATGTGTTTCCTCTTTTCTCTCTTCTCGCCTACTCCATTTAATAATGATTTAATTCATAAAATGCTCAAGGGTCAAAAAGACAACATTCTATTCCACTATAACACAAACTGTAAAAATGCAGGGGCACAAAATGAAAGCCAAGCAGTTCTTTAAAGGCAGACAAACTGCAGGTGTCAGAAAGCAGCACGGTGACAGTCACACTGCAGACACAGCAGCACAGCATATCCTGAATCACAAGCCCCAGTGAGCCAGCAGATCAAACCAGGCTCGTGGTCACTGCCCAGGCCAGCACGAGGCCACCCCTGCTGCAGCTGCAGCTGGACCACAGGAGCAGCCTAATGCTGCCATTGGGAATCTTGTACCTGAGCTGGTCCTGCAGACACTCAGAACCTCAGGTGTGCCTCTGGATGCTCACATCAGATTCTTCCCAGTTTTATAATTTCCATTTCCCATCATCAGCACACAGGTGAGTCCTCAGCTGTCCTGAGCTCTGGGTCAGAGATGGGGGGCAGGAGAGGAGACTGAACCTTGGGCTGTGCAGATGCAGAGGAGGACTGAGAGCAGCCCAGTCACACCTGGGGCAGTGACTGATGGCTGCAGGGGCCCTCCCTGGCTCTGGGGATTACTGAGGGGGCAGTGCCATAATCACTCTCCTCCTGCTTGAAGAATGCTTTCTGCTCTAGGACTCACACAGGACCTTCATAACACAAACCCCTTCAATTGCTCAACATCCAAAAGGCTGTTTTTGTGTCACTGGGGCAGTGCACTGCTCCCAGACAGCAGGGAAAAATTGGGCTCTATGTGTGTTCTTGTAATGCACACACATGAAAAAGATAGCCTCTCTTTAGTCAAAGTGTCAGCATGTAGGCAGTTTAAGTCATGTTAGTTCTTCAAATATTAAAGAAGTCAAATGTATTCATTTATATTTTTCAAACTTCAATCCTTCTGATAAATCTTATTTAGTGGGAAGAGCTGCTTCCTTTCTACTAAGCAAAATGACAGTTAGAAAGATTCAAATATCAAAATCTTCATTTACTAAAATCTCAGTCTTCAAGACTTTACTTCTGCACATTTTCTTTGAAATTAATACAGACTTTTACCAGAAAAAAAGACAAACATTTAGCATCAACTTCTACCTTCTTAATTGCATTCAAAGCATGCAGGCAGCTTTTTCTTTGCTTTTCATGAGAACTCTCAAACACAGATTTAGGATAGTTGCTCCTAAAGCTTTGTAAGAAGCTCAAAACAACCACCATCTGCTGTGGTGGAGAGTCAGTTACTCTTCTGAAGTCGCTATCACAGCACCTGACAAACAACTAGACAGAAAAGAACAGCAATAGTTCTTTCTAACTTTTGTTTTGCTATAAAGCACAAGAAGTGAAAACACTGTTCAGTCTTTTACCAGCATTGTGATTCATTTTATAAAAAAGGTAAGACTGAGGCCTGCTTCAGTAGATAAAACAATAATCCTTGCACCTCTAGGACAGATGTTTTGTCTAACACAAGCTCCTAAACAAACAGAATTTGGTGTTTTGCTTTGTGTAGCAGTTCACATCAGAAACCCCATCAGCACACACAGAGCAATCAGCAGCCTCTGGGAGGGACCCAGCCTGGAGCTCTGACAGGATGGGAATCCCCTCAGCCTGGGGAGGGTGAGCAGGAGGAGGGCACAGGTTAATCACAGTGACATGTAATGACAGCACATGTTATTGACCAGATACACAGGATCTGGTTATGGGAATAAAAAAATCACAGCTCTCTATTTTCACCATTACTCTGACCTGCTAACTCCAGGAATGGAAGGAGTACATGAAAAAAAAAAAAAAAGAAGATTAAAATGCTGAAGCAGCTACAGTCCATATATGGCATTTAGAAATTTAGATTTCAAGTATTGAGTGAGGCTGTATGCATAAAGGCCTGACAGTTGTAAAGATAAACATTTTATATGTATATCAAAACTGTAATATACTCGTGGAAAGCTTTCCAAATGAAATCGTAACCACAAGCAGCCTCTGCACATTTTGAACTGTCTGTCAGTAACAGAAAATTCAGAATTTTGATCAGTGCTTAGCTTTTTGAAGACATTTACTCTGAACCATCCTCGATTCCATAAGCTATATGCCTTGTTTGTCAGTGAGTCAGCTCCTGTTAATAAGTCATGCAAAATGATGCAGATTGAAGTTATGCAAAGAAAATTATCTTTCTTGAAACTACTGTGTTAGCTGATTTGCCTACTTAACATGTTATGACAGCTTCAAGATCTTGAAACTGTCTAGAGATATACACAAACCATTAAAAACTCCAAGAAAAATTGCATTTGAAATAATAGCAAGTGTCAAAATATCTTGGAAAACGTAGGGCAATAAAATATTAATAACAAACCAGCTGTTTAACGGCAGCCTACCAAACATGTTGATGTTATTTAGAAGTGAGGGTATGTCATAGTTGGAAAATGATGTCCTATGGCTCTCCAGGATGCTTTAAGCACATATTTGGAAAAAAAACAACAATAAAAAAAAGAATGGGGAAACCCCCTATTTAACTATATTTAAATTTAACCAGTGTAGAAGTAAAAATGACAACTTATTTAGCTATAAAGCTTTCTTTGTACACTGACTCTTGACAGCCTTCAAGAAAATAAGAACAAAAAATGTCTTATTCTGATGTTAACATCTTTGTTACCTGCCAGTGATTTTTGTTTATTGGTTGCTTCATTTTAAAACAGCAAACACAGAACAGCAGGCAGAGGAGACCCCTATTATCCACATGGGTTGAATGAAATCCAGTGATCTGTGACCTCCAGATTAGTGACACAGAAAGAAATATAAACTTCAGATGATATCCTGTGTGTCTAGATCACTCTGCAGGATTAATGGTCATCAGAATAAATGGATTTTTCTAATGGTCTCTGAGTTTGGAAATATTGTAAATATGTAAAACCTTTTTAATAAACTACATGACAGGTTTAAGAACTTCAGACTGATCTGTAGTTGCAAAACTTACAGGGCATAGAGTACTTCCATTTCTGAAAAAGGTTACCTCATCCTGGGTTTTACAGTTTGATTTTTTGGACCTTAAAAACAAAAAAAAAGCTATACCCCTTTTATTTTTTTTTTGAGTGCCATTTTCTTAATGAGAAATTGATGAATGATGACATCTGGCAAGAGAAAAAAAGCATATGGTCTAACTAGCTGTTTCTAGAGAGGTTAAAATCAGCTTTGCAATTTTCTGTGGTTGCCATTATGATTGACAGATCATCAAATAAATCACTCTTCTCCCCCTCTGTGCTGGTCCTCTGTACCATCAAAGACACCAGGGGGTAAATTTGCACTGTACTAGATGAGGAATTAGACACGCAAGATCCATTAACATAAATGGGATTTTTGCACCTAATTCCCCACACATCATGCTGAAAAATGTCGCCGTAGGATATAATATTCATGTTTTCTTCTTTATTCTATTTATAATTTTTAATTATTAATTTCTAGCATAATTGGGTTCTTCTAAAGAAAATTAAATGCTTAGTATGTTACCTAAAATATTGTTTAAGACCCCTTGGGCTTGATGTGGAAGACGACAGGGAGTGTGTACGAGTGCGAATCCAAACCTCAAAGAAAGGAGGGTGGGAAGGATTGTTGATCCCACATTCAAATTGGCTCCTCAACAGCCCTAACCCAAACCTCACCTGGTACAGCCCACCCATCTGATCCTTACCTCTTTCAAAAAGTAACCAAAATGAATATAATAGATGAAAACTATAAGAAAATCCAGGGTGTTTAACTAGAGCATCTCTGGGTGAATGGAAAGGCCCAAAAGGGTGTTGAATTTGAGACTGTTTCCTTCATAATCCCTCAAACTGTTAGACAGAGGCAGGCTTTCTGGATGACTTAAATGCTTTCATTGGAAATTCTGAAACTGATTTCTCCAATTTTGACTGCAAGAATTTTAAATCTTTCATTCTGTGCAAATAAACACAAAATAAATGTGCAAATGATCCATTTGGGTTGCTCTACTCTTTTTTTTCCCCCAGGGGCTTAATGGCTACACAGAAAAAAGTTAAATTCCACTGCATTGGCATAGAAATGAGATATGGACAGTTGGTGCTCAGGCCAAGATTTGCTGTCCTAAAAACACTTCTGTACAGGACAGAGAACCTTTCTATAAAGACATAATGTCCTTCCTCACATTTCTGTCTGAAACTGGCCAAGGCACCAGAGCTCTTGAGGGTGGAATTGGTGATACTCAACTGTTTGCCTACATTAAATCTGGGTGGTAATGTCCAAAGATTCCAAAAGAAGTGGTCCTTTGTACTGATAGTCTCAAAAAGAGAAGATAATGGACAAAGCTTCAGGAACAAACAGAACTAACATAAAAAGTTTCATGCAGGAACAGGGGGTAGGTTCAAAGGAAAAAAACCCGCCCAAACAACATAGAACTGAGGCTGGGTTTGCTATCACACAGCTTAAGATCTGAATAACAGATAATATTAACAAATTGCCAGGTCAGACAAGTAATTTGCTGCATTTATTAGAGATTGAAGAGAAACCAAGGCAAAGAATGCTCTATCAGTAAATATGATGTCAATAAAAACGAAGGAACTCATTCTACTGAGGGAGATACCAAGAGATTTCAACATAGGCAAAAGGACAATCCCAAACTGGGTGGCAGATCTGAACAAGAATTGTCTTTTTAAAAGGGGTGAGGAAGAAGAGGGAAGACTGCTGAGGTATTAACTGCCTTATTTGATTTGGCTGTGATTAATATTGAAAAAAAAAAGTCAATGAAACACACCAGAGACAGCAAAACGCCTGGCGAAAGAAGAAAGGTCAGAATGGGAGTGTTAGTTTTACAACATATTCAACACATTTCAATGTGAGAGATACAATTTAAAACTCTGAGACACTATTTGGAGCTTCATTTCTGGTGTTTGCTACCACCTTTTCTTCTATACTTTCAGAACTCACATTTTTTAAAAGTGTAAATTCAAACTCTAGACAAAGCATGTTCTATAAGAATGGTGTGAACACAGAGCTTATTTGCTATCTTGGTCCTTTTCTGACAAAGCCTGACAAACAGTCCCTCTGTTCCTAACAAGTCTGTTTTATGTAACAAGCTTGTTTTGAACAAGTATTTTTGTAAAAACACCCATGTCTGTAATGATTTCTATGAACTGTTCTGCTTACTGGTTAGTCTAACAGCTTTGCACATCACTTCAGCAAACAGAGAAAGGAAACCTGTACCCTTCTGCTTATTGTACGACAAGATTTTATACAAGAATATATTTTCACATAATATAATGAGACTTGTCATACTTTCTTTTTCTTAAGAGTTTCATTTCCTTTTACTTTTCAGGACCATTGATTGAGAAAAAAAATCAAATGTACATTTCATGCTTACGGCATCTTGTATATGCAGTCCCCTCATATCTGACATAACCAATTATCCAAACAATGCTACCACCACCTTAATTTCTGCTGAACTATACATGCCTTTTTCAATCACTCCTGAAATTACTGAGTGGGAGCTCCTTTGGATGGCTTCTAAAATGGATACACTCGCATTCTTCATCATTTCTCTCAGTTTCATTAGTCTGCATTTTGCTGTGATGAACAGAACTTGAATTGACAGCTACATTTTTACAGCTTCCTGAACTCATTGTTTTCATTTACCTAACAGCTTATGGTACTCCAGCTGAATTCCCAGTGAATATGCTTTCTGTGTGCTACTGCTGGATTACAATGAACATAATTAATAAAATACCACTAGGCAACTCAGTGTGTCAAACATGGGACATGGCAAACTGAGTCAAACAGAACCACTTTTATATCTATTGCTTGATTAAATGCCCAACAAGTTACCAGAGATGGTGCCAAGAGATTAAATCTTCTTGTTAATAGCACAGAAAAATCAATGGTACCTTCAAGAGATTGCTGATAAAAGATTATAGAAATATTTTCTTTTCTGGGTAATAACTATGCCTGTTGCACTCATATTTTAAATTCTTTATTAGGAGATTCAAAATACTCTCAGTGATGTAATTACTGTAATTTTTTTATTTTTATGGATTCAAGTTTGTTTGTTTGTGCCTGTTCCTTTGGGGGATAATTCCCTGGCACTATGAAAAATTTGATTTCCAACAAGGGCACAAAATACATATCGCATGTAGGAAGAAAGATTAGTTTAATTTGCATGATGGTATGTAAAATACATATGTGTGTGTGTGATCTGAGTTGCCTTCATTGTGGTTTCCATTTACTTTCTTCTGAACAAAACCAGGTAAGTGGTTCTGATAGCCAATATTAAATGTATTTTTAGTCCCTTTTAAAGCATGAAAGGAAAAGTGTGAAGATACTTGTGCATGTAACTGCACTCTGAGGGCATGGTATGAAAATGGAATATATCATGCAGCCCATCTAACACATCTCAAAGAAACTGTCTGCCTGAAAAGTTTAGGACAATGTGGCCTTCAGCATCTTCATGCTGTAATAACAAAGCTTGTAGTTTTATTGCAGTGTAGTTGAGTAGCTGAACAATACATCCCTTCAAATGTCAAATGAAGCTGCTATTTCCCAAGCATTGTTGTTCTCTAAATCTGATTCCAGCTCCCTTATCTGCCATGCTTTTCTCTAAGCAGATTATAATTGATCAGACTTATCAGTAATGTGGTATCTTGAGTTTATTATTTCATGAGCTCATGCTGAAAGGGTTCTTCTCCTGCCCCAAACATTTTATATGTGCTGTTATGGCAGCAGTGACCACTTCTCAGCTCTCTCAGTGCAGATTAACATCTCATTTGTTCTCCCACTATCGCCTCAAGGTCTCTCAGTGCTGGTACTCCACAGTCATTTCCTCCCAGTTGTATGAGTTTTCATTTTCCCCTGATGAACTTTCCTATGTTCATTATGAAATTTTACTACGATAATCTTTCAACAAGATAAACATAGCAATGAAGCTTGTTTTTTTTTTTTAATTCCTGAACAGGGATGCTGAAAAGGAAGAGCCTAAAAATCACCATGTGAACTCTGTAATAGCCTTTCTTTCTCTTTATCAGAGGAGGCACATTTTTGACAAGCTGCTTAAGTAGTTTCATAAATATTTTTGTCATAATTTATATTGGTAAAACACCCAAAACAATTTTCTTCAAATGAATTGCAGCCAATGCTGTAATTACAGCCAGTCAGAAGGGGCAAGTAGAATTTATTGTTGCTTTCATTATAGTGACATGAGAGATACTGTTCCTCATTGTTCAGCATAATTTTGTCTCCATATTTAGATTTACACTGTAGAATATTCCTACCTCATAAAAAAAATCTAAAGCCAAACCAATCCATTGAAAAGATATTAAAAAAAACTAATTGTCAGCATGGTTACTGCTGATTTTGTGAATACCATGTATCTGCTTCCTTATAAGACTGATGAAGAAGCTTGATATATCTGATAAAGATAACAGATTTTGAATCTTTAGCTAATTGCTAATGAACATTAATTCACCAATTTCCCACAAATTGTGTACTGACTAATGAATGAAGGAATCTTCCCACATCCCATGGGCAGTGACCACACTGCAAAAACTCAGTCCCTCATATCCTGGCTTTGATAATCTATGATCTGAAACTGCAAGGCTTGCATGGGAAAGGACTATTTTATGGCTCTAAGTTACAGACTTTAACTATTATGATTTTTTGCAGGAAAACAGTGAAAGAAACCTGCCATGAAGTTAAAATTATTGGAGAAATTCAGCTTCTCTTTTGTGGTTTGTTGCTTTATTCCACAACTGAATACACAGAAAACAGAATCATAGGTAGGCCTGTGCATAAAATCTAGCAGCTTAAAATGGGCAGACTGCTTTTGAACAGTGATCAAGGATGCTGAAATCCAAACAATCATCAAAAACAACCCCAGCAGCAAACAGTAGCAATTGACTTTAAATTGATTCTTAAAGGTGAGATATTTAAATTAAGTACCCCACTTAATCATAGATTATTTCTTTCTAGATCAATAAAAAGAAGAAATATGTCTAAATTATTTTAAATATTCAGGTTTTGCATATATGTGTTACACAAATAATAATGTGTTTAAGACTTTATAGTAAATATAATTTCTCTTCATTTCACTTGTAATAATATTTGCATTTCTGAGTTGAATGTAAAACCCACAGATAATAAAAGAAGCAGTTTTGTGTTTAATTTGTGAGTAAAAAATAATAATATTAATTTTAAAAAAATCAAAAAACTCTCACACAGTGCTGACCTAAACAAGAGGTAAATTTAGAATGAATATAGAAATTTACTCAAGACACAGGTATGTTATTAATTTTGTAAAACAAAACAAAACAAAACAAAATCCACAGCCTAGAGCAGGACAGAACCTCCTTCCTGTTCCACATAAGGGTGTTACAAGTTCATAAAATGGATGGTTTTTTTTCTCAGGCTCTCCTATGCAACAGCTGTGAAAGATTGAGACTTGCACGATAGAAATAGAAGTTGTTTTGTTATCATGGTTGTGAAACAGAATTGGAAATGTGAACACCTATGTCTCAAACAACTAAAAGGAAATAAGCCCATAGTATTCAAATCATAATTTCATACCTCTTATAGTTCACAGTGATTTGTTTCCTGTTTGAGTACACAGGATTATCTGTGCTGAGGCAGTATCTGATTTTGTCTCACTAAATCCTGTACTTAAAAAAGAGGAAAGAAGGAAAGATTCTGACACAAAAATATGGAGAATATTACCTTAAATGTGTTAGTAGTCCCTGACCTTTCAAACTTGGTTAAGGAATGGATAAAATGTCAAGCAACATTTAAAGGAAGCTGAGAACTCCAGACAGGGCATCTGGCAAGGATAAATCCAACATCCATGATAAAGACAAAGGTCAGGGGGCAAATATATGAAAATTACTTTGTACAAGTGAGGGCAGCAATACTGTCACATCTGTCAGTTCTTTAGAGCATCTGAATAATAATTTCCCTTGGATCAGGACACAAATGAGCCTTATAATACGAGACTGTAATTCCCCTTTGGGCAAAAACCTCTTTAAACACAATGATAGTCTGAAGATTTACTGGAACGGGGATAAACAACATCACTTGGTCACACAGAGAACTGCACTGCAGACACAGTGATGATTCCTTGTTAGCAGAATGCCCTCAAAATGAGATAGGCAATGCAGGACAGACAGACACAAAGTCCTTCAGCAAATAAATGATTCAGTCATCAGAACTGGAAGACTGAAGTATTTCCTCTCTGAATTTGGGTATATACAGACAGGTTAAAAAGTTCTTGGCTGTGACAGAAGCTCTTAGCTCATGACTAGTTGAAGTGTGCATCCCCCTTCTCTGCAGCAGACTGTAAGCACAAGAGAAGCGAGAGTTGTGTAATCTGCATTTGTACTCAAAAGATAAAAAACCCAGAGCCTAGAAAGCTTAAAGTGTTACTGTCTGCAGCTGATGCAAAATCAGTGGCAGCCAAAAATCCCCCAGAGCTGCTGGTGATGCAGGAGCCTGACTGAGGGAGAGGTCCCACAGCAGGAGAGGGGAACAACTTCTGATGAGAGACTTGATCCTGTGCAAACAGCCCAGAATTGCTGGGATGTTCATGAAAGGAGAGAAGAGCAGCAAGCTTTACATACATGTCATTTAGAAAGCTGTGCACACTTTCAGTGCTTGGATGATAAAATTGGCTGCTGACCGAAATGGAAATATATTGAAATATGGACATGAATTACAATAATAAAAGTTACTTTTTTTCTGAACTCCCTAGAAAGATAAAAGCTCTACATCTGATACATTTGCCCTTCTACATTTGTTTTAGCATTTCCCATATCTGATGGCAAAGTACACATACACACTTTGCAGCAAAACAATCCATATTCAGATCTGAGAGAGCATTATGTAATCTTGTCTTCAGATAATATAATTTTAATGTGAAGTGAAAAGGACTGAATAAATTACTTATCCTGATAAGTGTTTCTCTGTAAATGAAAGTCAAAAGGCACCACAACAGTAGGGGTAACATTCACACTGAAATAGGAATTGGAATTGTATAGAATATTTTCACTGTTCTGGTGATATGAAATGGGACCGGTCAATGTACAACACATCCTTAATATTGTTTCCAGAAGAAAAAAACCCTGATAATCTGAGATTCCTGCGTGAGTGTGTGGTATTGAGCCAGGATTAATCACAGCCATAATGGATGATAACACTCACAATGATTCTGTTATGAAACTCTGCCTGCAGAGTCATGACAGTTCCCATTGCAGTTGCAGTGCAATTCATGAAATAGGGGAAAGCCTTTGACACTCATTTGTTAAATAACCTGTTTCTGAAATGGAACAATGGGTCAGGATGAGTCAATTATTATTTACACATTTACCCAGCTGTATGACAGCTGTAGCCACAGGTAGAGCACACACCTGAGTAAGAGAACAAGGCTGCTGAGAGTGGGAAAACAACCCAGGAATTGCCACAGCCATGTCCCTTCCCAGCTTTGCTCTGTGCCATCCTCCATCCTGCTGGCCCAGCCTCCTCCCCAGTGCCCAGGAGCTTGAGCAGGGTGGCAAAGTGTTATTATTTCACTGAGTAAAGCAGTGTATTGCTGAGCTTACCCTCCCCAGAGGCTGAGAAGAGGTTTGAATTTACTCAAACTGCTGCACGCTGCCCTTGGCTCAGGCTGTAATGAGCTTTCTCTCTGGAGAGGGGCAAATCCCCATGGCTTGGGGCAGAAAAGTGAATAGAGAAGGATGTTGCTTCATTTTCATATTAGTGCAGGGGCGTGTTTTGAGAAGAGGGCTCTAAAACTGAAGAGAAATTGAGAGGTAAAAGGGGGAAATTAAAAGAAGAGGGAAAAGAGAAGACAAACTGTAGATGTAAGTAAGAAGCAATGGGGGGAAAAAAACCACCAAGGAATGAAATACTTGCAGCAGCAAGAAAGCAACTGGATAAGAAAGTTACTCTTCAGTTACTGTTCTATGTGGTTCTGTTTACCCAAAGCACAGAGATGAAATATAAAATGATTAACAGCCAACAGAGTAAAGAATATTTATAGCCATTTATCAATGTGGAAAGTAAATTCAAGTTCATGTAGAAAGAAACAAACTTTCTAGCATTTAAAAAGTCAAGGTTAGATTATTTTAAATTAAATTTTAAATTCAGGTGAAATTTATAATTTGTTGTACAGCTGCTGACATTTTTGTTTTTCCCCAGACTCCCAGAGAGGCTAGAAGGTTTTATCTCAAAGAAGAGAGGGAGGACAGGAATCAAATTCTTCCTGAAAAGATGAATACATAAAAACATTCAACCTGTGATGTCTCTTGGTTCTGATCTCAGTCTTAGCCTTTAAATCAGCACAGTTCATTGTCACTGAGGAGAGATATGGAATAGGAAGACAAATCACACAGGTATGTGTGGGGAAGCAGCAAACCCAGCAAGGAACATTTCTAGATGAACTAACAACCCTTCATGAATAATAAACACCAGGATGCAGCCATACAGGTTATTTCTATCACCAGTTCCTCTGTGTAGTGCTTTATATCAACAGAAAGTTATTTTTAAATACTCTCACAGTGTTTCTTCTTCGGTGGTGTTTCACACAGAGTTTGCACTGATGCAGAATTAAACAAAGATAGGGAAAAAGACAAGAAAGTCTCCGGCCACAAAGAGGTCCGGTGGTTTTAAATAACATTTTAATTTGAATTATAGTAAGGTTAAGAGAGGGTTCTGAAAAGTCCATGATAAATAACTGTTACAGCTGTGATCATTTCATCTTAATGTCAGGGAGATTTTGTTCTAATGATTTAAATTTCTTTTTGCTTTAACACCTGTATGTTTCTTTAAGTCAAAGCATTGCTCTAAAACAGGCCTCTGACACCAGGGGTGAGGCTCTGAAAGGTGCCCTCAAGATCACAGCAGACAAGACTTACATGAGCATTAAGTGTTGGAATGCATGAAAAAAATCCATATTACAAATAAT
>VZTZ01050767.1:0-33546 GCA_013400955.1 Drymodes brunneopygia
CAGCATGAGGGGTGCAGCAGGATCAGGGATGCAGCAGGATGAGGGGTGCAGCAGGGTTAGGGGTGCAGCAGGGTCAGGGATGCTGCTGAGTTAGGGGTGCAGCATGGTCAGGGGTGCAGCAGGGTCAGGGGTGATGCAGTTTAAGGGATTCTGCAGCATGCAGGACACTGAGGGGCACCTGCAGCATCCCCTGCACTGGGGAGCTCCCCATGGCACTTCTCCAGCCTGGCCCTTCCCTGACCCACATCTCCCCCAGAGCCTCTGGAATGCAACTTCCATGCCCTGGATGCTCCCTGGAGCCAGGGCTTGCTCTTGCTGCAGCCCCAGCCCAGGTTTTTTGGGGCTGGGGGTCCCATTTGAAGCCAGGGGAGGCTGAATCCATGCTTTGAGGGGAGGAGAGGAAGGGGAGGCACCTTGTGGATGGGCACATCCAAGGCCATGATCATAGCAGCCCAGATTTCTCTGCCACAGGCTGATCATTGTTTATCTCTTCCACTTAACTGTCCTTAGGAAATAAATCCAGGGTTTCAGAGATGGCAGGTAGGCTTCTGGCTTTTTAAAGCCACCTTTAGGTCATCTTTGGTCTCCCTGGGATGGCCCAAGCTGCCAGTCCAGGGTCTAAGGCAATCCAGGAGACCTTTGGCTCCCCAGGCCCCCCTTTGCCCCTCTCCTCCCTCTGGCTTTGCTCCAGCCTGGCTGGGTCTGGCATGACCAGAAGCACGGCTGCAAACACAACGTGGCTGTGGGCCAGGCTTTAAACCCTCTGAAACTTCTCCTGAAGCGAGCTGAAGGAAGGCCCGGCCTGGGGGGCTGTGCTGCTCTGCACCACGCACGATCAGTCCCCCGGTGTCATCTTTCCCGATATCTCTGCCAAAGCTTCCCATGAAATATGACAGATGCACTAGGAAATATTTCCTTTTTGTTTGCTGGATGGGTAATAACTTGCCTCTGAGACAGTCTTTATAGTCAGCACAAAAGTAATTTACCTACATGCAGCGCAGCCAGGTTGCCATAAATCCTTGGCTCCCCGGTCCCGGGAACGCCACGCCCGGAGCTGCGGGTCCTGTGCCCCTCAGCGTCCCCTCTGCCACCACCCCCAGCCAGCTCCAGCCAGCTCCAGCCAGAGGTAATGTGGAGCACCAAAAAATAAATAACCGAGCCGGCGGTAGCAGCAGGGCCCTGAATCACAGCCCCTCGCTGTCAGCCCATTTCTCTGCAGAAAGCTCTTAGCAGTTAATTTCTGGCTAATTTATTATCCTTCGGCTTAGCCCTCCAGCACCATTAGCAGTACACTGACACAACTGAGTGAAATATTGTCTAATTTATTATCTTATTACTCCTCTGGAACAGGATCAATTAATTACCCATTAAAGTATTTCAGCTGCAGAGATTTATTAGGGGCCTCGGTGTTTTAACAGATGATTAGTTATATATGTTTGTTTGCCTGAGGAGCACAGACTGGCAAATGACTGGAGGGGAAGGGGAAAGACACCGAGTCGGGAGGTAGCTAATGGATCTTTTCTTGACTCTCTGAAAATGGAGCAGTCAATGACAAGAATTATCGACTCATTCACTTGCGGTTTGGAGATAACCATATGTACAGGGAGAGAGAGGGGGCGAGGGGAGCCGGCAGAAAAAAAGCCTCACTCAACTGCTTTTTCCATTCAATAAATTTGCTTCAGAATATATTGGATTGGGGTTTGATGGCTATTTCGTGTTTTGCAGAGTGCTGACACTGGTATGATTCAGTAATTATTGTTTCTTTTAAGTTATTGCTGTAATTTTGCTTTCTAAGATCCCAATCAATTCCCGCCTCTCAAGGGCACGCTTGAAAAGCGATATTTGAAAACAGCCCTCTGATAGATTGTGCCGTTAGACAGTGGCTGAGACAAATAGCCTAATCTGGCACAAATTAGCTTGGCTTCCACAGATAGTTTTATACAGCAATGTAAATTATATTGTCAGGGCCAGTCACTTTCCTGCTTAGAGTGCAGCTAACAAGAAGCCATGGAGACATTACTGGGGCTGCCACGCGCTCCCGGGGCTGCTGAGGAGCCGTTTGGCAGCCGGGATGTGCAGGGAGCATTCCCTGGGTGCCTGCCTTGGCACCACGCCCATCCCGACCCCCCCAGCTGGGATCCCCGTGCTGGGACGCTGGGGGGGACAGGGTGGTGGCACCGGGGCGATGGCAGTGGCTGCTGCCATGCACAGCCAGATCAATACTCCCTCATTTGCTCTCCACGGTTCTCTGGGCTGGTGGAGAAGAGTGTTAGCCCCAGGCAGGGATGGAGATGGGGTGCCCAGCCCCACCTGGGGGGGTTTGTCTGTCTGTCTTTCTGTCTGTCTCCTGCCTCTCCTCTGTGCCTGCCTGCAGCCCCCGTGGGGCCGGGGCCCCTCGGGCAGCAGGGGCAGGGGGTGGCTCTGGATGCCCATGGGAAATGCCACCTCCAGCCTGCTCTCTCCTCACTGGAATCAGCCCCAGATGGGTCACCTGGCCAGAGGGACAGACCCAGCCACAGGCACAGGGACTGGAGGGCACCTCCCTGCCCGAGCTGGACAGTGAAAAGCTGGATCAGAGCTCTCCTCCCGCCAGCCCAGCACCAAGTGCCCCACACAGGGCCACAGAACCCTTGTGGGTTCTCCACACAAGAGCCTGGAAGCATCTGTGGGAGCAGCCAAAGCCGAATTTCCCCTCTGTCAGCAGAAACTCAGTTTTGATCCTCCCGGCTCCTCAGCTTGAGCCTGAATGGAATTAGGATGGGCTTAAGCGAGAGAGGAAAGCGAGCCGAGCACATCTAAATGGAGGGAGAAGGCGAGTAATCTGGAACTGCTGTCACAGCACAAGAGCCGTGTCAGGTGCAAACAGGCTGAAAAGCATCACAAAAAGATGTATTTTCATGCAGCTGTTGGCTAACCCATGGAATTCATCACTGCGAGGTACCACGGGCACCCTGAGCAGCATGAAAATGGGGTGTTGAGACAAGAAGTGGCTACGGAGCCATTTAATGAGCCAGGTTCAATTTAAGCCAAGCCGTGAGGGACCCGACTCTCGGTGTAAGGCGGGAGCAAACTGCAGGTGAGTGGGGACAGGAGGCTCTGCCACCTGCAGCACTCGGTCCCCTGGCCTTGCTCCCAGGGCTCCCCTCACCCCCAGCGTGGGATCCTGGATTCTGAAACCCTGATGGAGAAAAGCAGATGGAAATGCAGCCAGGAAGCAGCGATGGAGGGACCCCCACACCTTCCCAGCCAGCAGCTCCTGTCCAAGGCCATCCTTGGCCTCAGATCATTTGTGCCACAGCAGTGCCCGAGCTGAGCTGGAGCAGTTGTCCCATCCCACAATGGAGAGACGGCCGTGTCGGGAGCAAATCTGTGCCTTCAGGGAAGGGAGAAGGCGAGGAGCAGCTCCTGCCAGGCTCTGCGGGAGCAGATGGAGGAGCCGCAGGCCCTTCTTAACCTTGCAAATGGCTCCTGCTCCAGAGAACGCCTCAGCCGGGCCTGGAGGGCTCCACCTCCTGAGGAAAAGCTGCTCAATTCTCGCTTCATCCTCTTCAGACCAGCAGAATAACATGGACACTTGGAGGTGGAGTTGAGGACTGCAGTGATGAGGCTTGGGCAGAGCAGGGGAGCAGCCACTGAGCCCATCTGGTCAGCAATTATCCCATAATATCAGAATGATGCTTATTTGGAAACACAGCCCAAAGGGCTGCAGAGGAATTAATCAAAAACAAGGAACTGGGAGGAGAGAGTGGCTCTGGGGACCTTTTAGCTCTGCTGAGCTGCTCTGAATTCCTCCACAGTCCCATGGTTCCCTCAGGCACCCCCATGACATGAGTTTGTGTGTTCTCAGCCCCCTTCCCACATGAAGAGGTGCTGGCTGTAGGAGACACAGCAGGATGTGTGATGGCATCTTGTGCCTGCTGAGTCCATATGCTCCCTAAACCTCTTCCCAGAGCCTCCAGAAATGATCCAAGCCCAGCAGGAGAATGGCAGGAATGGGCTTAGTCTGGTGTCTCCTGGAAGCTCAAGTGATTCAGGAAGACAAATTGCCCTCCACGGGAGGAGCAGGGGATGGATCCCAGCCTCCATCACCCAGAGGCCCCACCCTGGACCACCCCTGGGCAAAGCCATTTTCTCCCACATTTGCTGAGGCTGTCTCAGCCCACTGGGACGTGCAGGCAGTGCCAGCACTAAGCTGGGTTTAACCCAGCACAGGGTTAGTCAGAGATCTTGGCTTTCAAGTTCTGCCAGTGTGGTGATGGGATGGGTGAGCCTGAGAGAAGCTGGCATTGCCTCCTGCCCCAAAGGGCATTCCAGGGCTCTGTGCAGTGTTCCTAAGCCTCTCCTGGGAACAGGCACCCCCAAAGCCCTGCTGCAGACTGCAGCTGTTGGACACCCTCAGGGAACCCCCCTGCAGGTGGGGATCCTCCTGCCAGAGCTCAGCCACCACCAGGAGACATCACCATCAGTGTCCATCACCTCATGGAGGAAAGCAGCGAGGGCAGGGATCTGTGTGCCCTCACCCAGCACTGACAGGGATCTGTGTGCCCTCACCCAACACTGACAGGGTTCTGTGTGCCCTGATCCTGCACTGACAGGGATCTGTGTGCCCTCACCCAGCACTGACAGGGATCTGTGTGCCCTCACCCAACACTGACAGGGATCTGTGTGCTGTGATCCTGCACTGACAGGGATCTGTGTGCTCTGATCCTGCACTGACAGGGATCTGTGTGCCCTCACCCAGCACTGACAGGGATCTGTGTGCTCTGATCCTGCACTGACAGGGATCTGTGTGCCCTCACCCAGCACTGACAGGGATCTGTGTGCCCTCACCCAGCACTGACAGTGATCTGTGTGCTCCATCCAGACCCTCAGTGGGGCTGGGCTGGCTCAGGCCCCGCAGCATTGGGGTCATCTGGGGCTACTCAGGGTGTCTGGAGCTGAGGGAGGGTCAGCACTGGGTGAGCACACTTGCTCAGTCTCAGGTGCCACGTCTTTAGGGGGTAGTGGCAACAATCCCTGTGCTTCCAGCTGGAGAGCAGCACAGGCCCTGCTGGTTCCTGGTTTCCAGGGCTGCTTGCTCTGGAATGGAGCTGGGCAAGGTCCTGTTTAGCTCAGTGTCACTCGGGGGGGTCTCTGGAGGTCACCTTCTCATCACCTCCTTGCACTCTCAAAAATCAGTGCTCTAATTTGCCAGAGCACAACAGAACAACTGTGGTGCATGGAACAGAAATTGGACTCTATTCCTAAAGGGTCTCTGCTAAAATTGGTGCCAGCTGTGGCACAGAGCTTCCCTCTGACCAGCCAGGATGGTCCTGCTGGGCTCGGGGGTGTTGGGAGGCACAGGCTGATCCTCTGTGCCCAGCCTGTGACATGCCTGTCCCAGGGCCAGCTGCTGCCTGGCAGGAGGAGGGGCCAGGGGTCCCAGCCCAGCTCCCAAACCTGGCCAGGTGAGCAGCCCCTGCCCAGCACAGGCGCTGCTCTGCTGGAGGTTCTGACACCGGTGTGCAGAGGTTCCCATCACACTGGACTCCCAGAGGAGGGAGGGAGCATTCCCAGCAGGAAACCAGGACACTTTGTCCCCCAGAGCCACGGCCAAGGTTGGCCCAGGAGCCATGGCCAAGCTGGGAGTGACCCTGGCCCCTGTCTCGCCTCCACGTGCCACCCTCTCTGCAGAGCTGTCCTCTCTTTCTGCTGGTGCAATCCTCACTCCCCTTCCAGCAGCTGAGTAATGGCTTTGGAAAGATGACACTGCACTGATTTAGGGGCTTGACCTTGGGAATGCTCCTGAAGAGCTGCGGTTTCCTGAGCACGGCTTCACGTTGCCTTTTATGAACACTTTGCAATCACATGGATATTTGGGTATGTAGCAACCGGGTGGAAAAAAAATACGCATGCAGGAGAGAAAGAAGGGATGAAAAAAAAATCCCTTTTATATCTCCAGGCTGCCTTCAGCAACAGCATTCCTAAATAGGAGAGGTTAAATATATTGCTGCCATTACACTCTACAAGGAACACATTCCATAAAAACGAAGGTGCCGTAAATTATACAAATATGATGCTAACAAGCCAGGAAATGCACTGCTAATGAGGTCAGCTATAGAACTCCCGCAGTGCTGCAAATCATGTGCCAATCCCGCGCAGGAGGTGCAGGAGCAGCCCTGGGTCAGCATTTTCTGAGCACATTTGTAACCCGCTGCTCGGCGAGCAGTTATCCAGGTAGATAAAACCCTCCTCCTCCTCTCCTTGTTGATGTGTCACAGAGCCCCGGCCCCAGGCAGGCCCGCTCTGCATTAATGCACTTTGCTGTCGTGCCCATTGTTCTGCAGAGCAGAGCTGGGGATCAGTCACTGCAATGTGCAAATATTGGTTACACTTTGGAAGTCTGCGTGCTTTCGTGCTCCTGTGAGGCTTGCTCCTGGAGGAATTATACATGCTGGCACCAGGGGCTTTTTCTTTCCCTGTTCACACTGTATTTGCTAAAGCTCTTTAAAAAAAATTCAAATAAACAACGTTGGCGGTGGTGAAGTTATTCACCCATTCACCTTCCTCCCTGCTGGGCAGTGGGACAATAAACAGAACCAAGTGTAGGGTTTAGGAGCCAAGGAAGAAACCTGCATGAAACCTGTGAGCTTCAAAAACGACCTGAGAGCCCTTTGGACTGCTTCATATCCCTTCATCAGGAAGAATTTCCTGCTAGAAAGGGTGGTCAGGCCTTGGCAGGGGCTGCCCAGGGAGCTTTGGAGTCCCCATCCCTGGATGTGTCCAAGGAAGGTCTGGACGTGGCACTCATTCCTCAGGGCTGGGGACAAGGTGGGGATCAGGAGATGCTGGGGGGATCAGGAGGTGCTGGAGGGATCAGGTGCCTCTCACAGATGAACCCCAACGCTCCCAAGATACAGGCCCAGCTCAGGCACAGTGTGAAATGTGCATTTCTGCCTCCCATTTCCATATGGTTTTTATGGGTGCTCCAAGCAGAAAGAAGAGCAAAAGCCTCAATCAGGAGCCTCCCAGCTCGGCAGATTTATGACCAAATGAAGGGAGGAGGAAGCACATCAGCTGCCTGGCCCAGGTGAGGGGATTAGCTCTGCTTGAGAGGAACCAGACAAAGCCATGGCTTGGGCTCGGGCTCCCATCACCTCCAACAGTGAATGGGAACTTTGGAGTGCCTGGGATGAGCTCTGTGGCAGAAAAGCCTTTTTGTGCTCACAGCTCAGTGGCCTCAGGGCCACCAGAGAGTCCCCCACAGAGGGTCCCTGCCCTCCCAGCCCTCCCAGGGCAGGCACAGCCCATGTGGTTTCTTCTCATGCAAATAACCACTCCAGCAGAAATGCATTTCTATATTTAATAAGCTGAATATTTACGTTAACTAAATAGCAGCTAATTATGAAAACATACTTAAGAGTCTGAGCAATTAAGCAATAATATATTACATAGTTATCAAGCCTCCAATACACATGTCCTTAATAATCAAAATATTAATATGCAGCTCCTCTTCCATTGCACAGCAACTCTGCTATTACACAGAGAGTGTCCTATTACTGCCAAATTAAATGCATAGTTAGGCGAATTTAGGACACTTAATTTAATGTGTTCCCAAGAGTTCAGTGTGGCAGATTCTCCCAGACAGGCCTGTATCTAGGTAGTACAGAATTCCTGGAATTGCTCTTTGCTCCACAGCTTTATTGACTCAGAGTTAACCCATTCTCGGTGCTCTGGGCTGCCAATCACAGTCCCCAGCAGAGTGAAAGGTGACATTTTTCATGGCTGCAATGGAAATGAGGTAAAAAGCCCTTGGAAAGCAGAGCAGGAGCTGGAGATGGATGGTGCCCAGTGCACTGCCTGTGTCTGGGGGTTAAACTGGTGCAAACTGGTCCCCGAGCGAGCAAAGCTGGTGCTTCTGAGCTGTGTCTGGGGCCCAGGTGCGCCCTGTGGTTCTGCCTCAGTTTCCCCATCAACGTGGCTGTTTCTATCAGAGGTTTGATTCAGGAGTGAAATCCCTGGAGAGGTGCAGTCCAGTTTTTATTCCTTAGGGGGATAATTCCTTTTTCTGAGCCACCAGTGTTGGTTTGGAAATCCATGGAATTCCTCTTCCTCCTGCTCCCAGGCTGGCACAGACCCTGCCAAGGGGAGGGGGGTGCTCAGCACGGGCAGGAGTGGGACCTGCACACCCAGAGGTGCCACCCAGCAGCAGAGGTGCCCTTGTCCCTGTGCCCTGCCCCAGAGGAGCCGCCTGCTCGCCCCCGTGTGTTTCTAAGGCCTTATCTGCCATATGGCTCCCAGCTGGGATGATTTATGGGGTGAGGAAAGCGCGCTGATAAATTTTAGAGCTGGGCCCGCGCAGGCCGGGGGTATCAACAGGCCGATCCAGACAGCCCTAATGGAAAGTGCCGGCACCGCCGAGCGAGCCCTTATTTATGACTGTCTGTAATGCCACTGCCCGGGATTTATGGGCCCTTCTGCCGGGCAGGCGGCAGCGAGGAGAGGGAGGAGAGGGAAGGAGGGGGAGAGCGCGGGATGGGCACCGGGGGCACAAAGGGAAACCAGGGAGCCCAGCTGGTCCTTGGCACCGGGTAAAGGGGGTGCAGCCAGGGCTTGGATTGGGGTGCAGGTGCCTTTCCAGTCTCTGGGAGTGGGACATTCCCATCTGGAAGGGGGTAGCCTTGGGGTGGCTGTGCCTGTCCTCTAGGAGGGGGTTTGGAGAGTGATCCCTGGCCCCCAGCCTGTCCTCTAACCAGGACTGGGGGGACACCGAGGCCCAAGGTCACCCAGCAAACCCACAGGGAAAAGCAGCCCCAAGATGAGAACTTGGAAAGCTGAACCCCTAATGGCCGCTGCTGTGCTGGAAAAGCAGGCAATAAATCATGGAGGCAGCATGGAGAGGTGTGGGATGCTGGTCCCCCCTCTTCTCAGCCAACGCTATATTTGCTGGAGGAATGAAAAAAATAATAAATTTTAAAAAAATTAAAAGGGAGCAGCTATAAAATCTAGATACTAATAAAATGTTCCAGGAAGATGAATTCTTCCGATATAATGGTGATCCCTGATACTGAAATGTTCCACAAATACATTTTCATAGCCCCACTCAGTATTATTTGTAGATCTTTTTGCAACCCTTGTCAACAAATTCCTGATAAAAAGGAGACACTTTGCTGTGTGCTAAAGCTATGAATTTAAGAAGTGTCAACTGGTCCTTATTTATGGCGCAATCTTTGGCTTTCTCATTTTACTGATGTGGTTTGGAGCAGACTTTCTTCCTCACTCACATGCTCTCCCTCCTCGCTCCCCACTTCGGGACATTAATCCTGCAGCTGTCTCGGGCAGAGCGCTGACTTTCTCAAGGTGCACAGAAGTTGTGCTCTGCAGACAAATCTCTCCAAGTAGGAAAATCCATCAAGGGGAGGGGGAAAGCCCCTCCTTGGCAAACACTGGAATGCTCCCGGTGCCGTTGGGCAGTGCCGGTGTTTGCTCAAGCTCTGTCTCCTGAGCAGGATCATCCTGGCTGGGGAGACCTGGGGACAATGGGCAAGGAAAAGGCTAAATAGAGACTAATCCCTGGGGAATGGGATGGAGGGGGGGGGAGGGGAGAGCTGGGGGCTCCGTCCCTGTGTGAGCCCAGGGCTGTGTGCTCAGTGCTGCTCCCTGCACCTTCCCTTCCGTGCACAGGCTGGGATGGGTGAAACGGCCCAAAATCCTGCCTAGCAATGTGGATGCTGCCCAGGAGTGCTCTGGAGTGCCAAGGTAAGAGAGGAATGGGTTAGAGGGAAGCAGAAACACCACGTGAGCAAGGTGGGAAGCAGTGGCTGCCCTGGAATTCAGTGGGGAGGAGCAGGGTAAGGCCCTTCCTAGGAGAAAAGGACATCTCCAACAGCACATGGCAGAGGATGAAGTCATGAAATAAACTCACTCTTTGCTAAGTTTGCTCAGCAGTTTCCAGCTCAAAGCTGGGTTTGGTGTCCAGCTGACCAGCAAACACTGGTTTGTCTCGGGAGAGCTGCCCCTCCTGGCAAGAACTCACACTGGAAGCCCACATTTCCCACAGCAGTTCCAGCTGAGGGTGCATTTCAGCTCCTCAGGTGAGGCTGTGGGGTTGAGCAGTGGTCCTGGCACTCCTGGCTCACCCTCCCACCAGAGCTGCCTCCAGAACTAATAAAGGAGCCTGTGTAAAGCCGGGGGTTCTGGGAAAATCCTTTCCGGTACAAATCCATGACAAATCAGCAACAGATTACTGGGAGTTAGTGCTGGGAGGGGTGGTGACAGTGGTGACTGAATAATGGCTAATGGCAGTTCTGCTTTGAGTTTGCCTGCAGAAGGGAGGAGAGGCCCTGTGGAGCAGGGCAAAGGTCTGGATCTGCATCCCACAGCTGGGGAGGGACGTCCTGCTGCCCCCTCAGTCCCTGAGCCCGTGTTGGCTCCAGCTGAGGCACAGCCCTGTGCCAGTGCTCCTGTCTGTGCTCAAGGCTCTCCCTGCCCCAGCTGCAGACCTGTAGAGATCAGCTCAGGGTGCCCAAGGAATGAACCTGGCTCAGGGAGGAATTTTCTGCATGGAAATTTGAGACAGAAAGATCCTTTTTGGGTTGCTGGGTCTTTTGCTCTCACAAACATCTGCTTTTTCATGCAGCTCTCACTCTTCCCCAGAAGGAGACAGGTTTTTTGCTGGTCTCTGGGGTGGAGATCCCTGCTCACACTGCCCGTGCCTGCCCAACGGGTTTCCCAGAGCACAAGGAGCTGGGGCACTGCTTTCCCCCCTTGCTCTGCAGCCACAGCCATGGTCATCCCACTCCCACAGATGAATTGGGGCACTCTGATTCCCCGGGACAAAGGATCAGTGAGCCTGGCCTGGCTTCTCCCGCACTTGCAGAGATGCTTGGGCTCCTGGGGGACAATTAGCTCCCAGTTTGCAGATCCCGCTTTAACTATGGCACATGTTCATGATTTAAGTTCTTTACAACGGTGCTTGGTTAAGGCCGGAGCCTGCTCCCCGCTGCCCGTCCCTTTTGTTTGGGTGATTTACTGTTCCTCTGTGCCCCTCTGCCCACCGAAATTCATAACAGCTCTCACACAGCAATCGAGAGCTCGTAATTACAGCTGTGTCTGGTAGTGCCATTGGAGCTAAAGGGCCTGCTGGCACTTTCTTTTAACAGGAATCCAGCTCCCAGCTGGAATGAAATTTGCCCTGCTGATGGGGGTTTTTTATTGGTTTGTTTGAGCCCTTATTAAAAAAATCCTCGGGTTTTTGGCAGCAGCGGTTTGGTGTTCAGCACCTTCCCGTCTGCTGTGCTCAGACTCGTGGCTTTCAAAGGAGCCCTGGGAGTTGGACTCGGCAGCGCCCGAGTGCTTCACCCCAGCCAGGAAGCCTTGCCCTGGGGCTGGGGTTGCCTGGGACACTGATACCGTTTGTTTGGGTTTTATAAGGGAGCTTATTTTTAATTATTCGAAGTCTCCCAAGCAAATGTGCAAGAAATCAGGTATAACCCAATAAAAGCCGCGCCGGTGAGGTGCTGGTGATCCCCAGCCCTCGCCATCCACTGAGGCTTTGTTTTGCCTTCAGATCCGTTTGTGTTTCTGAAAAAGAGGTGGGAGTTCACTGTCCTGCAGTGAAATGTCACGTTGGGGTGACAGAGGTGTGGGGCACCAGTGTTCCCCAGCAGCAGGGACAGGGTCACAAGGACACTCCCTCCCAGGAGGGGATTATCCTCTGCCCTCAGCAGCTCCTGCAAGGGGTCCCTTCAACACCAGGAGAGCTCAAACACATCATGGATTTGGGGTTTTATTCCTCCCTTGCCTCTCTGAGCATGTGGGGTGTCATGGAAGGTACCTGTGTGGGGCACAGGTGTCCCACAGGGACCCTCCTGGCTTTGGGAAGAAGAGGGATGCTGAGCCCTGGAGGTGCTGGGGCTGCCCTGTGCTCCTGTCTCCTTCCATCCTACATGTCCCTGCTCAGACACTTCCTGGCAACCAGAGGGTCCCCGTGCCTGAGTCCCAGCCCCTCTGTGCTGCCTCCAGCCAGTCCTTGCAGGGTCCTTGGCCCAGGCACCCCCTGTGCAAGCCCAGAGGGTTTTACTGCACCAGAGCCATGGAGGCAGGGGACGTGGAGAATCCAGTTACAGGGAATGACATGGAACCATGAGACAGCTTCCAAAAATAGAGAGCAGGACTGAAATAGTGGGTCATGAATCTCAGAGGCAGAGAGCAGGCCCAGCCCCGCAGCAGGGGACACATCTCTGCTGTGCCAGCACCACTGCCAGCGCAGCAGGCTCGGAATGCCAGACAGGCTGAGGCTCCACTCACGGTCCCCATCGGGTCTCAAGGTGTAAATTCCCATCAAGGAGCTGGCTGAAAGGAGAAACACATCATCTGATCCCTGCACAGCACAGTTACAGGGAGGGATGACACAGGGATCACATCACCAAGTGCAGGGAATGTTCCTGCGAGCAGGCACGGGGGAGAGCAGCTCTGCTGCACCCTTGTGCTGCTGAATCCTAGAGGGATTTGAACAGCAGAAGGCAACTTTCCTGAAAGTCTGGATGGCAGAAGGGTAACAGGGAAGATTTGGGGAGTTCCTTACTGCAGTCTGGCCTTTGTCACAGTTCTACCCATGGGAGAGGGTCCAGGCTGGCTGTAGAGAGGCAGCAGCTCCCAGATCGTCCCTTCCCTGCTCCTGCACCTGAGTCCTGCAGCCTTTCCCGGTGCCACGAGTGGCAGAGGAGGGCTCCTTGTGCAGGCACAGTTTCCTCATCAACCCAATTTGTGCAAAGTTAGTCCAAAATTATGCCCCAGGATGCCACAGACACATCACTTACAGCAGTGTGGAGACAGGGCCTTTTATCCACGCTGCCAGAGGGGTTCTTTAGCCAAAATGCTTTGTGTTTAAGAACTTGATCCTGCATTGTTTTCTCAGCTTGTTTGTATACTGCTGAGGAAAAGCAGAGACTAATAGTTCCGTGAATTCCTGCTTGGATTGGGAATGCTGGGGCTTTGTTAGTACTTGCAGTTGAAGGCAATTGCGATGTGTTAACCAGGGACTACAGCGAGTATTTATTTACCTCTAAAGGGTTTTATTGCTTCCACACACACATTCTTTGCTGATTTGAACATCCTGAAAGCCCAGCTATGTGTGTGCCAATGCTCTGCAAACTCCAGGGCCAGTTCTTGCAGGGTTTTCCTCACAGGTTCAGCTCACAAAAAGAAGGTCATTCAAAAGACAAGTGATGTTTAGAAACTGATAACCAAGGTCCTGCTGAAAGGGATTTGATTTCCCCATCTAAAAGGAGATCTTTGATTAGTGACTGATGGGGCAACTTCAAAAGCTCACAGGGTCTGGCTGAGATAAGCATTCAAACCTGGGATGCTGCTTCCCAAAGCCCCTTTGATCTGGAATTAAAGCTAGAAATCTTGCAGGCTTTATTGTGCGATTTCCAGTGGTTTTAATGATGTACCAGGCACAATAGGATCCACCTGGATTTCCCTCTCCAGCAGGGAAGGGTTTTAGCTGTGGCTTTCTGGGCTGTGGAGGACTCCAGGTCCTCACAGCACGATGAAGCCCATTTTGGAGCTGGAGGGGCAGCAAATCCACTGAACCCCCCCTGTTTTGGGGTGGGTGGCACCGAGCAGGGGTCTGACCCTCGTGGCTCCTGCCCAAGGTTTGCTCTCAGTCACAGCAGTGGCACAGAGGGAGTTCCATGTGCTGGGTCACTCTGAACCACAGCCTTTGCTGCTGGTCAGAGGCGTTAACTGGGTGTTACTGGGGCCGCACCAGTTTGCTGCACCTGCCTCAGTCAGACAGGTCTGGAAAGGGACCCCACTCGTGGCTCCCCATTTCCCTGGGGTCTGTTCCCACTCGCTCTGAGGCCACGGCTCCCACGGGCACAGGCTGAGAGCTGAGTGTGCTCCCAGCCTGCAGAGGCACACACACAAGGGCACTGCCAGTCCCCTCCTGCCTCTGAGCACAGAATGTGTCACACCTGCAAGTAATTAGAATGAATTTTTACTCATTCATAGCTAATTGCACAATTACTCTCCTATGAAAGCTTCAGCTCTCAAAAGACACTTCAGCACATGAAATGAGTTTCTCTGAATGTGGCTCGAAGAATCTCATGAAAGCTCAGGCTGGAAAGTGTTAGGCTGGATCCTAAACATCCTTTTCTTTGCAGATTGAGTCATTCCTTCCCAGCACAGTTCAGAATGCTGGCAGGGAGGGCTCCGACAGTAACCCCCACAGGGGAGGGGCGAGCTGTGTCCCCAGGACCCGCTGTCCCTGGGGTGTGACATCCCCAGCCCCACGGGACGGGCAGCAGGAGCTCTCCTTGTGCTCCCTGCTCCGAGTGAGGGACGAGCCGAGCTGCCAGGACCTGTCCCCCTGCTGTGGGCGGTGTCCCCGTGCCCGAGGCTCGGGATGGGACCCTGGCAGGACCCTCGGCGGGCGCAAGAGCCGTGTCTGCCTGCAAACCTCCCCGACCCACTTCGCCGAGGCGCCTGACGCGGCATCGAGATCTCCTGTGTGCTTGCAAATGATGTTTACTATTTAATAAGATGTGATGAGACTGTTCTGATACTTCAAAGGCAGCTGACAGTTTTGTTAGAAATAATCAAGGAACTTTTGGACAATTACGGTGAAGGCTTTGACAGCAAGGAAACGCACAAACCTTGTAACTGTAACCAGCACCAAAGTCAGAGACTCTTCCCTGGAAACAACTTGAATATTCATTTTATCCATTAGGCGTCACTTTTTTATTTATTTATTTTCATTCCATGCTTTTTATGTCACTTTGCTTCCTTCATGCCCAGGAGAGCTCTTTTCTTGTTACAAGATGTGAATCTTTCCACCTTCTTGAACCTCCCTGCCTCTGAACAGGCGAAGGCTCTCGGAGCTCTGCTGTCTCCCTGTCTGGCTGCTGCTGCTCCTGTGAGAAGTGGGGGGGGACACACCAAGGTCCTCATTCTGCAGATTTTTAAGGGACCAAGAAATTCCAAGATTTCCCCCGCAGCCATGGCAGCCCGGCCATGGGCTGAGTCAGGTCATGAGAAAAAAATCCTGAGTGAATTCTGATGGATGGGGCTGGATTTGGGAAATTAAAAATATCAGAAATTCAGCCAGGGTCAGTAAAACTTAAATACCCCTTGGAAGCATCCAACAGAGCAGGTGAATAGGAATGAAAAGCAGCTGAGTGCTTCCTCTGGGTCACCCCAGATGCTGATTTCCCCTAATATTGATTGATGCTCAGCCTATAGACACATTGTCAAGCAGCCACACAGGGCTGTTCTCCAGCTGATGTGCAGGGAGAGCATTTCATTTAATCACAGACCTTCCATCAGTCAAGCCAGCGAGAAGGAAATTTGATAACATGGATGTAAAACCAAAGCCTCTGATTCAATAAGACTTTTGGGTGGAATTAGCAGGGATGTGCAGTGGCACCAAAGTGCCCGGGTGAGAACTGCAGGGATGACAGGACCAGCACCTCGTTATCCCATTAACAAAGCTGGGAAGGCAAAATTGCTGATGGGGGAGAGCTTCTGAGTGATGTTAAATCAGCCCTGAGGGGGGTGGACATGAGCAGATGATGCCCTGGGGTGTCCCTGCCTCTTCCTGAGGGTCAAACCTCATCTCCGGGTGTGCCCTAAGCTGGAGGGACTCACTGGGGTGCTCTGTGGAGTCCTTGGTTTTGCCAGCACAAGTCCATTTTCTATCCCTATCTCCATCCCCATCACACCTTGCACCCTGTTGAGCTGGACCCCTCCAGCCCCTCCGGCCACCCTTGACCTCCCTCTGTGGCTGCTCCAGCCCCATACTCCTCACCACAGCCCCAGTAGTCACTGCGAGAAGTAATTGGCCGAAGATTAGTGTGTGTAATTGAATGGCAGAGGCTTTGTGTACCAAACAGGGGCTTGTCTTTGTCAAAAAGTCTTTACAAAGTATCCGGCGCCGGGTGTCAGGGAGGACAAGTTTTTTAATCATGTTAAAATGATTTATTTAAACGTCAAGCCATGTCACCTCACTTCCTTTCATTTTTCAAACTGTTTGTGTTTTTTCTGGATGATAAATTTATCTTCAGACAGCCTCAATATGACTAATTAACTTTGAAATATAAGAACCAGATGTGTGAGCTGGAGAGCTTTCTGAACTCATGCCAGGCGTTTTTTCGCTCTCCTCTCCCTTTCCTTGCACCGAAATTGCTCTGCAGACACTCGGGGCACATGGAAAAAC
The DNA here is from genome assembly GCA_013400955.1 of Drymodes brunneopygia. Classification (NCBI taxonomy): domain Eukaryota; kingdom Metazoa; phylum Chordata; class Aves; order Passeriformes; family Petroicidae; genus Drymodes; species Drymodes brunneopygia. The sequence goes on from VZTZ01050767.1 coordinate 16,202, forward strand.
CCAGTCAGACGGATGGACAGGCCCCCTGCCCCTCCTGCCCCAGCCCAGGTGTTGTTTGCTGCCCAGGACAGCCCTGCCCTGTCCGGAGAGGGGCAGGACATCCCCACCGGGGGGACACTGGATGTGGGAACCAAGCTGCCACCATTCCTTTGCCACATGAAAGGAAATCAAGGCTGAATGTGACACGAAGTGATTTCTTTGAAAGAAAACCCTGCCATGTGAAGTGGGTTTTCCCCTTCTCTTTTCATGCGACAGTCGCTCGGAGCCACTCAAAGGGGGAAACATTTATGTGCCAATTAATACCATTTATGTACCAATTCATTAAGCAAAGCCTCCCAGCTTAATTTCCCTCTTCATAACCTGCGTTCTCATCCCTGCTGCAGAAGTCCTCCTGGAAACAGCCCCAAACCAACAGCCCCAGCCCACGGAGCAGACCCAGTCCCACGGGAGAGGATGGATAAGGGGACAAGGATTCAGTGGCACCGTGCTGGGGGGACAGGAAAGAACATCCCAGCCCCTCCACTGCCCTGGGCCTGACCAAACCCTCATCAATCCCAGAAAGCAATGGCAGCGGGGGCTGGCGTGGATTGCACCCCACTCTGGGGCCTGTCCCACCTCAGGAGCAGTGGACAAACCCCAGTCCTGGCTTGGTGTCCGTGTCACACCTCAATGGGGCACACGGGACAGGGGACAAGGAGCAAAGGGTGGCGTGGAAATGGGCACTGGGATGAGCTCTGCATCAGGGAGAGAAAGGCCCAGCTGCCCCAGCTCTGCCCAGCTCAGGAAGGGAAATGAGCTTTCCTGGTCATGAGAAAAGCCTTCTCTGCCTGAGCCCTGGGCTGGAGCAGCCCCTGGGGCAGTGCCAGAGGGCTCTTCAGCCAGAGCAACAGTGTGAGATGCACGGGACACAACAGAGGAGCAGGGAAAACCCTGGGATGGGCAGGAATGTCCGAGCAGCTCCGCCCTGCCCTGGGAGCCTGCAGGAAGGGTGGTCTCTGCTGGGAACCGTCTGGGTTGACATCAACCCCAGCATCTCCAGAGGAGGGGGGGTGATAGGACAGGACCTTTTCCACCCCCTTTTGTGGCTCTGGAGTTTGGAGAGGCCCATCAGGAGCCACAGCAGGGCTCTGTTCCCATGACCCTGCTGGGGCCACAGCACCACGATCCTGCCCCACGCCAGGTCCCCGTGCCAGGTCCCCACACCAGGTCCCCACGTCACTGGGGAGCGATGCCACCTGCCAAGCAAACATCAACAAATGTCTTTTCAGCCAAAACAGATTTTTCAAACAAAGTGTAAATATTCATGAAAAAATGTTGGTTTCGGTGGAGATTTTCCTGATCTTCTTGGAACTGGTAATCAAAATAATGTTTTTTAAATCGCGAGGGTTTTTTTTTTAAAGAACTTCTTTTAAGTTTTCATTTCAACGACTCTAAATTTATTCCATGAAAAAACTTCAGTTGGAATTATTGGGTCAGGGTGGTGAAGGAGGTGGCTGCTCTTCCTTGGCCACTTCCAGCACAAGGCCCTTCAGGAGCTGCTGTGTCATCCGTGGGCTGGGAGGTCTCTTTTGCTGCCTGCAGCTCCCAGGCTGGTGAAGCAGTGTCCGTGTGTCCATCCCCATCCCTGCTCTGTCTGTCTGAGTGGGAGTGGGGCTGTGCCAGCCCAGTGTCCCTGAGGTTCTCCAGCTCAGTCCCACCTGGGGCTGCACACCCAGACACTCCACACCCTGGGCAGCACCAGGACTCATCCTCATCCACGTCCGAGGAAGGATTGCAGGGACACCCCAGAAGGCCAGAGCAGAGTTCACACAATCAAACTGCCACAAGGAAAAATACCTGGATCAAGGACATTGCCTGGTGCGAGGCAGCCCAGGGATGTTCCCTCTGGGCCTCCTCCAGCCACTCCAGGCTCCGGAGGCTCTCCGAGGGCGGTCAGGGCTGCAGAGGGGCGGGGAGGGGGTGCTGGTGGCAGGTCCCCACTCCCCTGGCACAGGCACACAGAGCATCCCCTCACCCGGAGATCGAGCGAGGACCTCGCCTCGTTAGGGCGATAATGGAGCATTTCAAAGGCAGCAGCACTAAAACCAAGCTGAACCTTCCCCTCCCCACGCCTCACCCCTGCCCTAAATATCCGTAACAAGGCGCGGAAGGGGGCCGGGAGCGCCGGAGCCGTCAGCGGATGTTGACAGCCTTGATGTCTTGGCGGGCAGGATCCAGCTGCATCTCCCACTGTATGGCGCTAGATATTTAATAAAGTAAAACCCCCAGGATCAAGCAGGCTGCAATCCCTCCCAGCTCCTTTCTTCTGCCTTGCTCGAGCTCTTTAAAGCCTGCCTCCCGTCTCTCTCCAGAAAATCCTTTCATGCCTCCCTCACCAGACTGACATTTTGACAAGTTGCCACGAGTGACATCTGATTTGTACAAATTTCAAGACTAATAAATCTACCTGTCAAAGCGGAAACTTTAAAAGGAGCTAAGCCCAGCGGGTATAGTTTAACAGAACTCAAGTTGATGAAACTGTAGGATGGAGAAATTATATCTGTCACAATCCACCCACATTAGTTCTGTAGAGATGTTGGCAACTGAAACAAACGTCTTTCACAGCTTTGAAAAAAAAAAGGGGGGAAAAAAATAAAAGGAGACTGTTAATACTGTGAGTAACAAGTAACAGTTCTATTTGTAAACTAGCAAATTTATTTATTTAATTTTTAATTTGCCTGCAGACACGCGAGGAAGGGAGAGACCCTCCCTCACCCCACACCCCCAGCCCCACCGACCCCTGCTCAGCCCCAGCCCAAGCTCTGGGGGCTTTGGGCCCCCCAAACTCGCCAGCTCCTCTTTGGAGTTGTGGCAGTGTGGGGATCTGCTGGTGCAGGTGCTGGGGAGGCTGCAGCTCCCACTGGGGCTGTGGGAGTCGGTGCTGCCCCGCTGGATCCAGCCACAAACCCCTCTCAGTGAAACCCCCTCCTCATCCTCAGCCTGGTGGAATGTGTCACCCCCAGCCCTTCATGGTTTTGCTGGTATTTTGGTGGTTATTTTCCTTTTTTTTTGCTGGTATTTTCTCCCATTCTCTCTGCTGTGGTTACCCACCCGTGCTGGGTCCTGGGACACTCAGGGAATGCGCTGCCTCTGCCAGACTCACCCCATCCACAGCTCCAAAACTTTCCAAGGGCTCTGCTCAATTTTCTTCCCTGTCTGTGGTTGGTCTCCCCAGGAGCTGTGAACACCCAGGCCAAGCAGAGGGGTCCCCTGTGGGGCTCCATTCCTCTGGTCTGTGCAGAGGCAGCAGAGGGATTGCAGGAAAGGAAACACAAATCCTTCCCATTCTCTGCCTTGATACAGGGACTCGGACCCCTGGTTGAAACTTTTTGAGGGGTGTTTGAAGAGGAGATTGGAACAGCACGCAGGTACCCCAAGGGAAGGAGATGTGGTCCTGTACCCGCCTGAATTCCCTTTTTTATTGCCTCTCCTCTTTGAGACACACAGACGTGAGCAGCCAGTTCATTCTGCCTGCTGGAAGGAGATTGATTTGGAAGTCACACGTTGCATGAAACTGCTGTAGCCACGTCTGCAGCACTGAGAGTGTCTTCAGGTGCATCTAATGACTGAGTGAAACCTCGGAGCTGAAGATTTGTGACAGCTGGTGTGGTTAGAACTTGCCCATCTCCCTTCATTACAGGGGAGGCTGCAGTGTGAGCTCTTTCCACTCGATTCCCAGCTGTGCAGAGACTCCTGCCTTCTCCCCAGCCTGCAGTGCTGCAGCCTCACCCAGCCGGGATGTGCTGGCTCTGCAGGAGAGCAGAGCAGGGAAGTGCTGCTGGTCTGCACTGCCTGCTGCCCTGGAGTCACCCAAAATATCACAGTCCTTTGGCACAGCACCGTGCCAGGCAGGCCCGGTGCAGCTCCACCCCCTGCCAAAGCTCTGTGAAATCCCTCCTCAAGTGACCAAACAGCAAAGCCAGGCCAGGCCATGGCTCCCAGGCTCTCCAGCATGGGGCACTTGGATGAGTCCCCACCATGAGACCCCGGGTTCGGTCCTGGAGGAATCAGCAGGAGCTCTCCCATTTTGCAGACTGTCATTTCCACAGGATGAAGAAATAACCGCCCAGTCAGTAAATCCCACCCCTCATCCTCCTGACCACCAGAGCATCCCAGATCTCAGGGAGGTTTCTGAAACCTCTCAGCTCTGCACAAGCATTTTCCAGCCCAGTAACAGCCAGGCTGGGATCATCCTGGGCCATTCCTCACTTCCAACAAGTCTTATTTAGCCATGTGCTTCCACAGAGAGCCAGTCAATATATGTGTTTTGCTGTAGATGTGCAGCTGCAGAAGTGAGCTGTGCAGGAAGTTTATTAAGCTTGGTTAATTTTCTAATGGCCACAGTGCTGATGGATGTGAGCCGCGCCGGCTTCCTGCTCGACTTAGAAGTCAAATAAAAATAATCACACTGATGGGAAAATATATTTCTTGTAGCTGTAGCAGATAATATATGAGATGTGAGTACCTGCCAAGCGTCTTGTCTCTGGTAACATTCCCAGGGTCAGGGCTCAGCTTGTGCTGTTCCATCCCAGCCACCAGATACCGGGGATTTCAGTGTAAACAACCCGCCCAGGGGGTTTTTCAACATCTGGACTGTTTCTAATGTAATTCCTACTGTGAGGCTCTGTTGTGGTGAAGATAGGATAGAGAGAGTCTCTGGCACTGGTGCCCAGGGTGGGCACTCTGCAGATAGGCACCGACTGCCAGGTTTGGGGTCTCACCTGCAGCTCTTCACCTGGAGAGGAGATCCCAGGGTGAGGGGCTGGGTGAGGAGCTGCCTCCCAGCAATACCTGCCATGACCCAAGCATCCCCAGTCTGTCCCAGTCTGTCCCAGCTCTGAGAGGTGCCTGTGCTGGAGCCCTGAGCCCTCTCTCACTGCAGCTCAGCCCTGGTCTGAGCAGTCTCTGGAGTGGTGGGACCTGCACCCCTCTCCCTCAGCCTTCATCGCTCTCCAGCCCAGAGCCACCCATTTACACTGAAAGGCGTCCCAAAATCTCCTGCTCAGAAAACCACAGCAGGCAGGGATTATCTGAGAGGAATTTAACTCACTTCTCTGTGATAAACTCTGGTTAGGGAGATTACAGCTGTTTACCCAAGAAGTAAATATTGCTCAGTGCTCAGCTGCTGCCAGACACCAGGGAAAGGGCTTGTGGCAGGGCCAGGCTGTGGGGATCCTGCAGCACCCTGGCCCCTCTGCACCCTGGGAATGGTGTCAGACACTTGTCATCCCTGTTAATTCCTTTTCATCCCTGCTGCCTGTCTGCTGTGTCTTTGCCTGGCTGCTGCACCCTTCTCCTTGGGACAGAGCTAGCACATTAACTCCACTTCGGGAGAAAAATATTGTAAACTTGTGCACTGCCCCATGCCTGGAAGCATCTAAGGCCAAGGATGGGGCTTGGAGAAGCCTGGGCTGAGGGTTGAAATGAGATGGACTTTAAGATCCCTTCCAACCCAAACCATTCTGGGATTATCTGATGTGCTCAGAGGTTTCTGGGCAAAGCTCTGTACAGCTGAAAATCAGGCCGAGTCACCAGACCCAGCACTCCCAATGCCCCCCTGGTGCTGCTCTGAAGCCACCAGACCTCCTCGGCTGTGATGATTGGGACACACCAAGGCAGAACTTTGGTAAAGAACATTTGCAGCCCCCAGGTCCATCCTAGACAGTTTCTGCTGGGCTCTGTCCCAGCAGTGGGCACAGGGCACTGCAGAGGCAGCCGGGGGCGAGCCTGCAGGAATGGCAGGAGAAGACAGATAGACCCTGTTGTCTTTCAAATTCCCCCTCCCTTTGTGGTATGGGGGCTCCCCTCCCTGCCTGGTGCTCTTATCTCCCCTCCAGGTTTCAAAGCCCAGCTAATCAGATCCATCACAGGACTCACATGAGCCAGGCCAGCTCCAGGCTGTCACTGCCCCACGTGCGCAGATGTTCCCGCGCGGGGCCGGGTGATTTAGAGGGGACCATTCACATTCACAGTCATCGCTTCAAATAAACAGGCTGAGAGCTTAATGATTTCAAGGTAAAGCTCTTTTATTAAGACAACACAGAGAACTTTTTTCAACCACAGCTGACATCACTATAATAAATCACCATCATGTCTTGTGGGATTGAAAAAGCCAAAATACTGTCAGAACTGATTTTTCTGGCTACTTGTGCCTCCAGAACAAACCATGTGTTTTTAATCAACAAATCTTTGTTTTGCATTTCTAAGACCCTAGCACTCTTTAAATAGTTAGCATTTACCAGAGGGATATTTTAAATTCAACACACTGCTTCCTTACTGGAGAGATTAGGAAACAGGACACCACATTACAGCCTTACCGCGCCTGTCCGGGGCTCTTGGAAATTTGTTTTTGTTATATTCGTGCAGCATGGAGAAGGGCTTTCCCATGCTTGTCTCTAGCTTCATTAGACCTTTTCTCTCCCCAAAATCAGGACATTTACCGCCTGTATGAACCGAACCATCTACTGAGACATCATGAAAACCATCTCTGTGCAAAGCTGGGAGAAAAAGTGACAGGAGTGTCACCAGATCCAGGGAGTCTCCAGAAGACCCTGGGAGCGAGCAGCCATGAGAGCCCCTGTGCCCACCATCCCTTGGGCATCCTTGCCCCTGTTGCCCAGAGAAGCTCCTGCAGAGCAGGTTCTGGGCTGGTCTGAGCATCGCTGGAGCTGTCCCTGCTGTCACCCAGTGCCAGTGCCAGCGCTGCTTGCCCGTGCCTGGGCGTGCCAGGCTTTCCCAGTGTGCTTCCCCCCATATCAGCAGTGTGATCCAGAGGGGCTCTGCTCCCTGCTCCAGTTTCAAGGTCAGGCTGAAAGCAGAGACGTTGGGATCCTCTTTCAGGCTGCACAGGGACCCCTCCCGCTCCAGCAGTGGGGACATGCTCTGCCTGCTTGGCACAAATGTCAGGGCTGAGAATAACCCAGGCCGGGCAAAGGTGCCCACGCCAATCACAGGCAGAGGCAACTGGCAATGCCCACAGGGAATGACTACAAGCCACAGGGAGCAGAGTCAGTGCCCTGGGAGTGCTGCAAGAGGCCAATCTGGACCCAATCCCCTGCCCATTTCCCAGTGGGTTTGATCTGGAATCCTGCTGGGAAGGGGCTGGGTGACTCTTGTCCCCATAGAGGACACCTTGCAGTGCTGCTGCCTGCTGTCCTCCTGGTGCCACAGATGGGACGTGGTTTAGGGGTGATTATGGTGCTGCTGGGTTGATGGTCGGACTGGGTGATCCTGGAGATGTCCTCCAACCCTCATGATTCTGTGCCTCTGGTTGTACCAGGCTGGTGACAAATGGTCACGGAGCCACCAGTGCAGGCTCTCAGGTGGACTGTGACAGCACAGAGAGGTGGGGACACCACCCAGGGCACCCCTCTGTCTGCCCCAACCTCAGCCCACCAACAACCCTTTGAGCTGGGGCAGCTCGAGGGGGACAAGGTGACCTCCTCGGACCCCACTCCACTCTGCGGCGGTGACAGGGCCAAGCATCCCCACTGCTCTCTTGGACACCTTCCCCCCAGGACAGCAGTGAGTCCCCAGGACAGCAGCAAGCCCCTCATGCCCCTCGGATTGGGGATGAACTTTCCCCTTCCGACGAACTCGGGTTGGCCCCGGCACCTCCTGGGCTGACCCCGGGCCGGCGGCCGAGCCCCCCTGCCCACCCCACAGACCCCCTGCAGGCGGCATAAAAGCGACCTGGGCCCAGGGATTGCTCCAACACCCTCCCACGCAGCCGGGCGAGATCAAAGCCGGTGCCGGGAATCAAAGCATGTGACAGGCAGGTGTCCGTCCCCTCGACAGGGCCGCGATTAATCACAGGGTCTATCCCACAAGGAGATCAAACCGGCCCTCCTGCGGCTGCTGGTTAAAGCCTGCCTTCAAGTCACCCTAATTAAAGTTTTCCCCCGGCCTCCCCCGTGCTCGCCCGGCTGACTGCTGTCCCATGACCGCCCCTTTCACTCCCTAAAACAAAGGCTGCACTGAGGAGCTCCGGGCAGCCGGAGCGTCCGGCCCCGGCCATGCTTGGCCGGCCCTTTCTTCTGGAGCAGCGGCAAAACCGGAGCCTGGCAGGGGACCCTTCCCCACCACACCGAGCCCTGCGCCCGCCCGGGCACCCCGGCACAGCCAGGACCGCCTCCCCCACCTTTACATTCTTCGAAATTCCGAGTATTTATTCCAGCTCTGGAACTCCCCACTTTTCCTCCTGCTAAACTGGGAGAATCAGCTGAAAAGCATCATTCAAAGTATTTTCAGAACCCACGGAACAGTAGTGGGACCTCATGCTCTCCATCCCTCTCCCGAAATTTCCTCTTGCCGTGACATCAATAGCGGCATTTTGATGAGAAGTAAAGGAATTGCTCCTCTCCAGCGAGGCTTCGCTTTGAAATGCTGCAGGGTTGCATAAAAGCAATCCAGGGGAGAACCAAACCGTTTCTGTAACCAAAAACGTTAAATGCACATTTTAGACGTGTCGCATAATGAAGAAGTTTTCGAGATTTCTTTTCCCCTTACATGTGCGCATTAGTTCGCTCACGCAGGGGGAAAAAGAAAGGAGGAAATCTCAGGGTTCCACGGAGAGGCCACGCTCAGCTGGGAAATCGATCATTTCCATGGCAAAAACCGCTCCGAACAGCTCTGGCAGGGCCAGGACTCATCCCTTGGCTGCAGCCGCGGAAGGAGCGGGGGACCCCTCGCTGCCACCGATGCCGGGTCCGGAGGGGCGGCTGTGCCTCGGTCGGCGCATCGGGGGTGCTCGCTGGTGCTCGGCGGGGTCGCAGTCTCGGGAGGCAGCTCCTCCCTTCTGCCCTTGCTGTTTTGATGGCGATGACGCGGGGCAGGACGGGGCCGCCGGCACAGGTTCACTCTGGCACCGGGACAAACCACCTTTCACAGCCTCCGCTCTCCCTCCCCGGGACCAACGCCTGCCCCAAACCTGACCTTTTTTTCCACAGGAGCGTTTCTAAAAGCAGCGTTTCTTTCCGAGCCCCAGCACAGGAATTTGGTGGCTGTGGCGGGGACACAGCGGGGCCTCGGTCAGCTCTGGGCCGGCTCCGGCGGGTCCCCGTGTCCCCAGCCCGCGGGGCTCCGGCCAGCCCCGGGGCGGCTCCGGCGGGTCCCCGTGTCCCCAGCCCGCGCGTCTCCTCGCACGGATTTGTCAATTTGCACAGCTGTTTCTAATCCCCGCTTTGAAGTCCCCCCTCTCTGTTTTCCTGGCTGACGGCCTCGACGCGGGGTTCCCGGGGTCAAGGCAACAGAAAGGGTTCGCCGGCGGGTTCAGGGCAGCATCCGAAAGTTCAGGCTGGAAGGCTCTTCCCAGTGCCCGGCATGAGCATCCTCCCCACCGGGGCTCCTGCCACAGAGCCACCCGCAAAGCCGTTTGGAAATTTGGGCAGTGGAGTCCCCTGTTTAAACACGGCAGGGTTGTGGTTCAGGTTTGTCAGCCTCTCTCTCACACACACAGAGCCTAATGCAATGTTGTTCTGGTCTTGGCCTTATATTATTAATAACAATAACTGTAAAATTCTGTTACCCACAACGCGGATTTAAGGAGCCAGATAAAGGCCTGTGAGGGCCACAATCTGCTCCTGGGGGAGAGCTGTTATCTAAATGAGATTTTTTATAAAAGAAAAAAAGCCCAAGATAATAATGATAATGCTAATAATAATAATAGTAATAATTTCTCTTTTTAGCCTGCTTCAGGATCTAGATCTTATCCTAAACAAGAAAGTCATTCTAAACCCTGGAGAATGCATTGAGAATTCATATTGATTATTAGGAATAATATTCCTACTAGGAACAGCATTGCAGTGTCTAGGGAAAGGATTCCTCCAGGGCCAGGTAATAATCACAATCATATTTAGTGTCTGCACTGTACTTTGTGTCCTCAAACCTGATTAACCTCTTCTGCACCACCCAGTGCTGGAGGCAGCAACTGTGCCAGTGGAACACCTTTAACTGGAGAACTCTCCAAACCTGAAACACCTGACCCTGCAGCCCCAGGATTGCTGTGAGGGTCCCCAGGAGCCAGCAGGATCCTGCTACCCCTCCAGCCACCCCAACCCCTCCAAGCTCAGCCCCCTCCCCTGCTCCAGCCCCAGCTGTGCCAGGTTCTCCAGGAGACCACACAATGTGCCTGACATGCCATTTAATACAACACAATGAAATATTGAAAAGGCTTTCAAAACTCAACGTGTTGAAGCAGAAATCTATGGAAGATGTTTAATACTAATTCTATTAGGCATCTGAGTTAATGAATCACAACTGTAAGAAATCATGATAATCCAGCAGGCATTAGTGACAGATTAGCTTCAAAGCTACCATAAAAGTGCCATAATGCTTACCTAGCGGGGTGATTAATGCCAGCAATGCATAATGGCATTATGAGGGATGGAGCAGCACGGGCTGACAGCCCCTCTGCTCTGGCCATCGACCCAAGTGTGGCTCCCCCTCCCCACACACCCCATTGCCCCCAGCAGGCTCTGCCTGCAGGAGAAACCCCCAGGTGTGACCCACACCCTCCTGCTCTGCCCCATCCCGGTAAAGGGGTGCTGGAGGTGTTGGCACTCAGCAGTGGTGGGGAGGTTGTAAAAGAAGCTCAGCAGCAGCACCAGTGCTGGTGTGGGAGCTGCTCTGGGGCAGGGCTGGGGGGCTCTGAGGGGCAGGGTTGGAACAGGAGGACATGGTAAGGGAGGTGCTTACAGGTGGCAAGAGAAGGTCCTGTGCTCTGGGTGTTTCAGCTGTTCCTTCCTCCAAGGCATTCCCAGCTGAGACTTCAACGTTTGGACTCGATGATCTCGGCCTTTTCCATCCTAAACGATTCTGAGTTTGTGATTTGGGAAACTCTGCTGCTGTCTCCTCATGAGCTCGACTGGCCCCAGGGCTGGGGCTGCCAGAGCTGGACTCATTCTGCGTTGAGGATCCCACCAGCAGGGCTTGGATGGCTCTCGGCTTTGCTGGCACCTGCCTGGGCACAGGACGTGCCCTCCTAGCCAGGCACTGGCAGTACCACAGCCCTGAGTGTCAGCACAAACCTAAGCGGAACAAGTTGCTGTTGAATGGAACTCGACGTCTCATTATGGCTTTTCAGGATTGTTTCCCTACATCTTTATTGCTCAGGTTTGCTTAATTCTAGAGTGGATGTCTGCCAAATTGTCTATCAAATTACTTACTGGCAAGTAAACCTAGATTAGTTCACTTGAGTGCGGCCCTCTTATATTTGACTTATAGCCAAGCAAAATATGCGTTTAATCAAGGGATAAATTGGACATGATGTTTCAATGAGAGATAGCAGGGTACTCTCTGCTCGGTGGAAACGGGGGAGGCAGGACCTGAGGCAGGAGCAGAGGAGGCTCCACGAGAATCAGCTGAGGATGATGGCTCTGAGGCTGTGTGAGCAGCTTGGGGACACCGAGAAACTCCTCCCTCACCCAGCAAACTGCTCAGCTGTGTCCTCCCTCCTGCTTCCAAGAGCTGCTCTCCTTGGTGCAGGTGAAATGATGTGGGGACCCTGACTGGGCTTCCCAGCCATTTGTTCCCCCCAGTCATGTGCCCTTCTGGGTCCCAGGATGCTGCAGCAGCTCCAGCTGTTGCAGTTGTGTCCTGCAGATCTCTCTTCCAGAAAAATCTCTCCTGTCCCACAAGGAGATGGGTCAGGAGCAGATCCTGTGCTGCTTGCACAAGGTAGAGCTCAAGCAGGTGGAAGTTGGTGGCCTTGCACTGGCTCAGCCTCAGCTGCTCTGATTTGGTGTCTGAGGGAACAATTTCACCCAGGCCCTGCAGACACAGAGGCCTGATGGGGTTGGTTGGGAATTCAGGAGGAAGGTGAAGCTGCAGAGGTCTGTGAGCTGCATTTGGGGTTTGCCCAGGACGTGGGGCTGGCACTTTTTACAGGTTTGGGTAAAATTTCCATCCAGTTTCTTGTGCTTCACTTTGAGCTTCCCGGATGGAACCAGAGTGAGACTTGGGGACATTTCTGTGCCCCAAAACCTGTTGGCTCTGGGATGGTTCTCCTATGGTGTCACTTTAAATGCCCAGCTCCTGGCAAGAGGAATGTGGGCACATTCCTCTTCTTTCCTTCCTCCTCCCCTCTTTAATTTTAAGCTGTTCCCAACAAGCTCAAAAATTTGATTCCTGAAGGCTAAAAACTGGAAAGTAAATAAAAATAACCCCAAAGTTAATTATATGCTTAACAAGTCATGATTTTTTTAAACCCGTCTCGTTCCTTGTGGGGGTCTGACTCATGGCTCTGAGCACTTGCAGTTGGCGATAATATCTTGCTGTAATTTGAATTAAACCACTTGTAGCAGCGCTCTGTTCTCTAATTTCATTTAGGCCCAGTGGGTGTCCTGTCTTCCTGGAATTTGTTGGCTATCTAATGAGAAGCAGCCCGGCAAGCCCAGCTAATGAACCCAGTCAGGCGTCTCGCAGGGTGAGAGGGACGGGCGGAGGGGCCGGTGGGGACCGACGGAGGGGCTTGTGGAGCTGTTGACGGGGCTCCTCGGGCATCAGGTGCTGGATGAGCTGTCCCTGTGTCCCCACGGTCCCTCCAACAACCTCTTGACCCAGCACTGAACTCGGGCTGAGCCCCGGGCTCGTCCCTTGGGCCCCCCGGCTCCAGAGGTGTGTTTGATCCTTGCCATCTGCCCGAGCTTTCCCTATGAAAGGACTCTTTGCTCTGTAGGGCTGTCCTTGCCACGGTGCTGAGGAGTGGCTGTGCCTGAGGGGCCACCGAGCCCAGGGGAGCAGGAGGGCACACGGTCTCCCCTGCCACCCTGTGACAGGTGTATAATGCTGTGGGACACAGGTGTGTGACACTGTGTGACAGTGTGGGGACATGGGTGTGTGACATTCTGGGACACGGGTGTGTGACACTGTGTGACAGTGTGGGGACATGGGTGTGTGACACTGTGTGACGGTGCAGGGACATGGGTGTGTGGCAATGGTGGGACACAGGTCTGTGATGCTGTGTGACAGTGGCAGGACACAGATATGTGATGCTGTGGGACACGGGTGTGTGACACTCTGTGACAGTGCCGGGACAGGCCCGTGCTCCGTGCGCGTCCTCTCGCCAGTTCTGCGGCGCAGCCGCCGCTCGGGGCCGGGCCCGGGGCGCAGCCAGGGAAAGGCTCTTCTGCCCCTCCAGGCTCCGGCTCTGCCCCTTCAGGCTCGAGCAGAGCGTTCCAACGGGCTCCCCTGTCCCGCCGGGATGCGCGGCTCCCGCAGCTCCCCGGGACAGCCGTACCCGGGACAGCCGTACCCGAGCCTCTGCCAGCGGCTCCCGCAGCTCCCCGGGACAGCCCGCTCCGCTGCCCGCAGCGTGTGCCCGGAGCCGCTCGGTGCCCCCCGCCCTGCCACTGTCACTGTCACACAGCCCCCAGTGCCCTCCACCCCCTGGGCCCCAGCCCCACCGCTGAGCCCCAGCCCCGTGGTGCTGCCAGCTCCCCGTTACCTTGGAGAAAGAAAAGGGAGGCAACAGCGATGCAGCCAGTGCTGTTTCTTAAGGGGAAAAAAAGAAAAAGAAGGAAAAACATTTTGATTTTTATATGGTAAAAAGAGCAAGGGGAAAGAAAGAAAAAAAAAGGAACAGGCTTGCAAAGAGTTGCTGAGTTGAATTACGGGGGCTGGGGTCGGATGATTAACAACCCTCCCGCATTTCGGCATCGCAGTCATTACTCACTCCGAACCTGAGGCTTCTCAGTTACATACCCCGGCACAGCCCGACCATTTTTTCCATTGACTGAAAACACATTCTGACTGAAAACAAACTTTCGATCCCCGAGGCTTGGCACGCTGCGGGTCCTTCACCGTGTTTAATCAACGGGAAGCTAAACACTTTCAATCTGTGATGGCTCATTTGGAGAGGGAGCTCTGGGCCCTCGGTAGGTGCCAGATATAATAACTCTCCCCTTTTCTTTTCTGAGGCCTACTTTTATAATTTTGCTATTTTTCAATGTCAGACCCATCTTTTGAAGAAATTTTATTGGATTTCCTGCTAGACTTCAGCAAGGATTTTTCTTTCTTTGGCAGAAATATCAAGCAGAACAGGGGAAAAACTCAATCATAATCTTGGAACAAGGCTTATTATTAGTTGGGATTTCTTTGTCTGTTTGCACAAACACATTATTTAAGAGCCCAGCAGGTCAGCAATCCCCCAGCTCTGGGGCTCCAGGCCCTGGTGCTGGTCTCTTCTGGCTCTCTGGGAGGGTGGCAGTGCCAGTGTGTGCAGGGCACAGCAAGGGGAGGCTTGGGGCTGCTCCCCCCCTCAGCCAGGGTATTCCTAAAACCTCTCCAAGGCTTTAAATGTTTGCCCAATCATTCTCTGGCAAAGCAGGGTGTGGGGGCAGCCAGGTGGCTTGGGGGGGTTCTCTCTGGGCAGGTCCTGGTGGGTGCAGGCACAGCAGGTGCTGGGAGCAGGATTTGTGCAATTCCCGAGCAGGGGATTTGGGCTGGATAAAGCCTGGGGAATCTGCTGGAATGAGCTCATTTCTTCCCACTCCTCTCTAGTTCTGCAAGTCTGTGGTGACTGGATGCTTCTCTGCCTCCATCCCAGTCCCCAGCCCACCCCAGTTCCCTGTCCATCCTGCTCTGAGGGGTCCTGGAAGTCAGGCCAGCTTTGGAACTGGATGTGAGTGAGCAAACGGGCACCAGCCCCACGCCTGGGCTGTGGGGTGTGAAACTCATATCCCACTGCTGCTCCCACCCCTTCCCGGCAAGCGCAGAGCGAGTCCCTGCTGCTGCAGTGAGCTCCTACCCTCTGAGCTGAGCGGCTTTTGCTGCCTCAAGGTTTTCCAGGGGCTCTCAAGGCTTTCCTTCTTTTTTTTTCTGACGGTGTTTGAGGTTAAGAAGAATGCTACAGGATTCAATAAATCGCTTGGCATGGCGTAGGCCAAAACAAGAAAATGTAATTCAGATTAAAGTCACCCTCTGGCTAAACTGATAGTTTATTAAATAAACTGCAGCACTGCCAATCAACTCTGCTGGCAAGCAATCCTCTGACATTAATCTGTTTTGATGTGATTTAGGGTACACCTGGGCCTTTGTAGAGTATCTCCCATAATTTCTTTCCCATCTCTCTGGATCAAGCTGCTGTGCTTGGCTCCGTTGACAAATTCCCCAAGTAATCCCTCAAAAGATTGGAGAAATGCTCCAAACGCTCCATTAAATTTATTTTCCTTGCTTTAAGAGCCCCAAAACTATGTCCAATAAATAAGTGTTCGCTGTGATTTATTGAAATGCTGCTCTGATTTAGAGTTATAGGCAGGGGAAATATGTCACCCCTGGGAGCTGGGAGCCCAGCCCTGCAAGCGAGACCAGATGTGCCGGCCAGGCTGGGGGGGCTGCACAGCCCAGAGCTGGACCCCGCTCCCAAAGCCTGGCCCAAAAGGGCCCTGGTCGAGTTTTCTTGCCTGAAAAATTTATTGTGGTTGTAGTTATTGGGGGAACCATCAAAAGAGTAATTCTGGCCCTTGTTTTTGCACAGGCCTTTTGATAAATATGATACTTAGAAATATGCCTCCCCCAAGACGGGAAAGCCATAGAGTTAAAATGAAGTAATCTGTCAGTAAACTCACTGGAATCGAGGCCAAACCGAAACCTGTGAGAGCAGGAGGGGGAGAAGGGAGCCCGTGCTCTGTGGATTTGTATCACTGCAGATAAAAGTGAGGATTTATTGCCCAAGGGCTCTGTTCTGGCTGTTCTGCTGCTGCAGGGGCTCGTACTCTGCTCCCTGGGGGTCCCCCAATCCTCCCTGGATCCTCCGAGGGTTCTTGGGCACCCCCTGGGTGCTCCCTCACCTTGGGGGGGCTCAGCCTCGGGGATGTCTGAGCTGGGTTCCCATGCCCAGGGTCTGCAGAGCCCCTGGAACCGGGCAGGAGGGGGGCAGGAGGGGGACAGGGCCGGTCCTGCTCTGCCTGGCTGGGCTGGCCTCACCACCTGTGTTTACACCGGGGAGCCGCAGTTCCCTGGAACAAAATCATTTCGTGCACTCAGAGCTCCTTTGGCAAGGGGAGCGCTGGGGAGCAGAGCCGTCTGACAGCGGCGATGGACCCGATAACTCCCGACGAGGCCGCTCCCAGCAGGAGGCAACACGAAAATCCCGTCTGGAGCTCCCGCTCCAGTGCTGAGAGAAGGCAGGGAGCGCCTCTGATCCACGGCCAAGCTCCCTGGGTGGGAGGGCACAGCTCCCTCCCGCTGCCCGGGGGCTCCCCGGGTGATGGGCAGTGCCAGGAGAGCCTGTGGGATCAGGGGTGTGGGATTGGCTCTCCCGAGCTGGCCCTTGGTGCTGCCCGGATCCTCTGATGTGGGACACAGGGGGGTCTGTGCCCACCTGCAAGCCCCGTGCTCAGGAGGTGCCCGTGGGGTACCTGTGCCCCAAAATCAGCATCGTGGCTTGTTCCACTCTTCCATCAGCCAAACCAAAGTTGACATCCACGAGTGATGAGGCCGTAGATGCAGAGGGTGACCTGACCCCAGCCTGGCACCCCAAATGCCCCCAAATCCTGCACCCCCAGGATGTGCATCTGGCAGAACAGAGGACAGTGGATGCTCTGGGCACCTTGACCCTGCACAGGCCCACCATGAAGAGGGAAGGATTTGTTATCACAGGCCTGAAAAACCACAGCTGCCACACGGCCCCCGGATGCTGCAGCGCAGGAAGAGGGACAGAGGGTTTTGTGGGGTGCTGGGACCCTCTCCAGTGTCTGGGTCCTGATGCAGGGAGAGGGGAAGGCAGCCAGAGGGGGTGAGCGGGGAGAAGGGGGAAGGAAAGGAGCGAGGAGGCGTGTGTGTGACTGTTCAGAGAAACAGGATTCATGGTAATTTCCTGCCAGATGCCTGAGCTCCTCCGGCACGCAGACGTTTCACATGAGAAATATCAAAGCGTTCCCAGTAACAAATGTACTTCCTGCAGCTCCTCAGATCTGCCTCCGTGCCAGGGAGCGGGGACGCCCGAGGAGCAGCGCTGCCGCCGCGGCGGGGTCCGGCCCCGGCCCGGGGGGATGCGGGAGGCTGCGGGGGGATGCGGCATCGCCGGCTCCGTGACGGGATGTGGGCGCTCCCGGCTCGCGGCGTGGGGGGTGGGAAGTGCAAGGCTCGATTTTTGGGAAGCGCTGCCCGCACCTCCCCGGGCGCTTGTGCACAGATTGGTCCTGACAGCTCGAATTAATACGTCAGGGTGTGTGATCCGCGCTGGCGACGGCCCCTGACCCTTTCAGCACCGCGCTTCCCCGGCCCAGCGTCTGCCGGCCTCAGATTGATGTCGAGCTTTATAAACATCCTGACGTCGGGGCAGGGAAGAGAGGAGGAGGAAAAAA